>LOJH01009067.1:5347-34195 GCA_001685095.1 Ellobius talpinus
TTTATTAGGAAAGAGAATTCTGATACTCCATGGGCTATGATGGGATGATGAGATAGAGGGCATTATGAGGGAATTATATCATAGTTGAGGCACATGAAGCTCTGAGGTGGAAGAAAATTAGAGACACTATTAGCTTAGCATGAAAATAGGAGATCTAGCCTCCTGGGACAACATGGCAGAATAGGAGAAAGACTATCAATAGGTATAGGGAAAGAGAGAAAGAGAGGGAGAGAAAAAGTGCACACACACACATGCATAAGAATGCACTAGTCAGAGAAATTGAGGGAGAGAGAGAGCCCTTTTCCCAGGGGTTGTGATGTGCTTGGTCATAATTCAATGTCAGTTTCCAGCTAGGCATGCAGTTGCAGAAATAAGGAAACAAATTTGTTTACAAATTGCTATTACATCCTCAGCAAATTAAAAACCAAACAGAAGGTGCTTGTCAATTCTTTGTCTCAAGCTATAGGCAGATCTAGACTTAAAACTGCTAGCCCATGATCCAACAGAGAGTACCAATGAGCCTTGCCAAAGAAATGGTCAGATCATTTTTGATGCCTTCAGCCTACGTGGTAAACCTATTCTGGTCTTCTCAATAGTCAGAAATCAAACTTTTCTCATAGCCTGCCACAGCTGGAAAGCAGGAGGTGAGAATCTGGTGGTTATGCAACACTGAACCACATATTTCCTCTCGAATTATCTTCTTAGCGGGCAGACTAACCAGACGGATACCTGACAACTGTGTCCTTTATCATGAAATGGTGGGAAACTCCCAAGAGATCAAGTAAGAGTCTATTAAGGAAGTGGAGACGTACATTTGGGGAGGAGTTCATTGCTCTGAACCAAACTGAATGTAACCAGACAGATGGATTTAACTTCAGTTCTATGATCCATGGTCCACCCTTCATGTGCTACAATTAAAGCCTCTAAAAGACCAAATATAACAAGCATCACAAATAGTAGATAGTGCTTGTGGAGAGTCTGCATTTAGCCCACATGGTATTTTCATGGATCTCTTAATGTTTCAAGCTGGCAGAGAAAGCCTTTGAAGTCTTAGAGCTAGGGATGGACAAAAGAAAGTTTAGATGCTGCTGTCATTAATACAACCCACCCACCACCTTGCCTTCCATTCCAAACTTTCATTGCTAAATATAAGTCTCAGTTTAAGCATGAGAAGACTGGATCTAAGCTGGCTGAAGTAGCAACTGTTACAGCTCACACTCAAATGCCATCTGTGTTAATCATCATCATAAGGCAAGTCTGCATCATCCACATTTGTGTGGCAAGAAAGTATTTTTGGAGTTTTATTTCCCTACATGAATATTTGTCTAATCACCTCACTTCAAGCACCACAGAACATGCAATATTTTTCATACAACAGCCATGCATCGAATGTCATTTGTGGCAGGAATCTTTAAGCAGAAAAATGAATAAAAGATGGATGGATGAAAGATATGGATAAAAAACATTTTCCAAGGTAAAGTCAAAGTTAACAGAGAGTAGAATACATTTTATGCAGAAGTCAGCTTCTAATATCATCTCATAAAATGAATATAATATTCATTGTGGGGGGGAACATCTCATTGACCAAATTGGGTTCACCAGCACTGAATGGGATGCTTGCATTTCTGTTTGGCCATAGATAACAGAATCAGTTTGTACAATGGGGATGCTTCGTATGTAAGAGTGCCTGCTAACACCAGATGGCACTCTTTGTAGCTAGACACTCATTTTCTGTTTCTACCCCAGTCTCAAATGTTTACTGAGTGGGTCACTCGAGCTCTGCTATTTTTGATCCTCCTTCTCACGCTTTTTAGCCTTCTATTGGCTATCTTCCTTGTTCAAGAGTGTCTAACTGAACTCAGGAAAGTCAAAATTACATGTGAGGTAAATTTAGTCTTCCTAAAAAGCTTAGAGCCAAGTGAAAGCCATACTACAGCCTGGACTTGGCAGATGGTCAGATTATAGCTGTACTGGAAAGGGACCAAAACCAGGTTCTGACTTGCGCCTCCTACTGCATTTGTTTATATCAAGACTCCATCGGCACCCTGCCATTTGAGCCAGAATCATTTTCAAGCAATGGCGAAGCTGACAATGTTGAAGCATATCATAAAAGCAATTATGGCAATAGAAAGGATGAGAAGGCTGAAATAATGTAATATTTACACATCCGTACAATATGCTTTAAGAGTTTTATTTGGATTATATTCTGTGACAACCATAAGAAGTTGTGCTGATATTTTTAAGAAGAAACTAGTTGCAACTTGCCTGATGAAAGTGGAAACCAGCAAGTGACCAAGCTAATATTGGAATCCATTCCCTTTGATATTGGCGCCGGTCTAATAAATACCACAGTGCGTGCCTGCATCATCTCCATTTCCTTCCTCTTCATCAGCTCCTCCTACACTCTAACTGCCAGTCACCAAGTCAGGTGAAGTTTGCAGCCTGAAAACGTTGCCTTCATCCTTGCCCTCTCCCCTGAGACTATAGCAACTGATATATGCCAAACTAGCTTCCTTTTCACTAATCTTATTCTCTTGCACACATTCTTCTTAGAGATGGCAGTCAGACAGTACTGAAAAACAAATCTCGCCATATTGCTCTCATCTCAAACCTGCCCTAGGACTACCCCTCACAGCAGAGATAGCGTCATTTCCTTTAATAGGGCTGTAAATTTCCTGTAATCCCGTCCTGTGCCACATTTATACCCACAGCTCAAAAGCTCAAATGCCACGAATGAGTCTCCTTGCTCACTTATTATTCATTCAGTTTCTTCTGCTTTATCATTCTAGTTCACATGCTCAGCTTTCTACATCTCCCCAAAAATCCTTTTCTGGCTGACATGCCTCTCATTGAGCAGTGACCTCAGCCTTGGTCATTTTACGAGGTGAGGCCAATGTTTCCTTTTTTATTCTCTCACAAGATGCTATGCTTGGCTCTTGGTTGGTACTTAACTTCTTCATGGGGTTGTTTGGGTGCAGGTTCTAAGTTCAGCAGGAGTAATGACTAAACCATGCCCATGCCTATTACCATCCAGTCTCTTCCTATTTCCATGGCCTTATCTTCCCATTTATAACATCCATCATGATGTATTACCTCTGTGATTGTTCATGCCATTCTTTCTATCTAGATAGACTGCTCTGATCCCTATGCACCAAAATCACCATGATACTTTCAAGTCTACCTCCTCTAGGTTTCCCTCACCCAGAGAGGACCAATTCTTTTTGCAACTGCAATGGAGGTTTCTCAGTTTGGTTTCATCTCTCTGGAATTTTATCCGTTTTCATTTTGTTTCTAGTATGAATTGAATTTCTCTGATCAAGCCACATTTGTGTTGAGATTCTTGTTGCCTGCCTAGAACTTCATGTTTGTAGAGATATAGAATATCAATACTGAAAGATATCTTGGGCTATCTGTAATCCTTTTAATAAGAATTCACAACTAATTGCTACCAGAGGACTACAACAATCACTGCTCATTGACTTACAGGCCTAAGGTAAAGATGGAGCCTCCTAGAGCATCTTCCAAGACAGAGAAGCTGGAGAGCATGAAAGAAGTTTGCACAGCTTTTTAACAAAGCCAGCATTCACCAAAATTTTAGTCCACCTTTTGAGATGGGTGAGCCAGGAAAATAACACAGAATGAGCCACTTTGAGCCTCTGATCACTGATGTCATTGCGGAGGCAGGTATGAAAGCTGCACCCTGCCTGGAAAGTGAGTTTTGCATGCAAATTTGTGTTGTGGCTCCTCATGCAACAGAGATTAATAATTAAATGGACTCTATTATTTTTTTAAAAAAACTTGCAGTCAGTCAAGGGTTATTCTGTGTGGCTCCAAAATGTAGATGTTTGAGACGGGAAATGCCTGACCAAATTTGATATCGCGAGTTCGCCATTTAGTTTTTAATTATCTTTGAGCCAAGAAGTATTTACTGTCATTGTTTTACCTTGTTGCTTTGTGGCTAGTTTTAAGTCCTTCCTTGATCTTTTTTATTCCATTTTAAGTGAGTAGTGATAAGCACTTTGAAACTTACTGCTTAAATTTTAGCATTTAGAAGTTATAAGGTACAACCCCTGTCAAGTCTCTCACTCCTCACCTAATCAAACTCAACTTCTATACCTGACCTAAGATCTATGGCATTATCAAATATAAACTAGAACATTTGTTAAACATTATAATCTAGTAGACTCTACCAAACCTAAAGTAGGTAATTAAATAACATCTGAATAACCTAAGAAGACATTTTCCTGTTCCTCTGTAGTCCTTTCAACATAATGCCTCCAGCAATACGAGGTAAAGGCATTGACTTGTAACTTCTCTTTCGCTATTAAAGTCCATGTGACATTTTCAGAGTAGAACATTTCAGTTAGTGTCTTATGGGTACACATCCTTGAGCTCTGCTTATTCCTATTGGCTTAGAATGAATTGTCTCTTGTTCCCTTTGGAGCCAGAATTGTCCATGACTTAGTTTGCTCATACTCAATATATCTTGAATCTTTTATCAAAAGGCAACTCTTAATCATCTTCATTAAAACTTTGCAGCCAATGCACTCATTCTTACTTTTTTTAACTCTTGGCAAAACACAAGCTATGTGTGATGGATGAATGAAGGAATGTTGGGACCAGTTGCATTGCTCATGCCTGGTTCTCCCCTTATATTTCCCACCTACAACTGAAAAGACTCTTGGAAACATGCATGGAAGCATGGGTTCATTCTAGAATATGTTCTAAAGATTGTTCTCTTGTTGATGGATCTTATACGTATCAAGACTTATCTTTTGTTGCTTGAGTACATGGAAGAGGAAGCTGCTGGACCACTCACTGAAGTCTAGTCATCACCAAAACTTTCAAGTTATATTCATTAGCATCTCTACCAAGTATTTTCACACATTTGATAATGCTTCATACCACCCCCTTTCCAGCTAAGAAGACGAAAGAGTTATAACTTATATAAGCCTGTGGTAATAAATATGACAAATTTTGGAATATGATATTTGAACTATATATTTTCCCTGCTTCTTGTTTGTAATTCCTAAGGTCCTTGGAATACTCAAATTGACTTTTTGTATGTTAATGAGTTGGCTGGTGTCTAGTAGCCTCTAGATAGCTTCAGTATGAGAATTGGTCACCAGAAATACCAAGGCAGGAATTGAAGATTAACCTTGATGATCCATTACTCAAAACCCACAGAGGGATAAGGGTCAAAAATAAAACTGTCCATTGATTTGATGAAACACACTTCTATAAAGATGTTGCACTCCCCAAACCTTAAAGGACAACATTAAACAACTACAGGATAGCTAAATAGTATCAGATACTTCACATGAAGAAAGGAAGTAAATGCTCCAGGCACCTCTCCCCACATTTTGTCTTATTAGCTGTTCATCAGTATACTTGATAATAGCGTCTATAATAAATCATTGAGCACAGGTATTTCCACAAAGTCTCTGAGCTTCCTTAGCTTATTAATTAAACCTTAGAAGGGGATGGTAAAGCCTTGATTGATAACTGGCTTGTCAGAATTTTAGGTAAAGCAAACTGAGCCCATAATTGGTACCTGAAATAGACATGGCAAGAAGCTATCCTAAGGACTAAGTCTCAACTTACAGGATATGCCTCTATCCCCAGGTATTGTCATTTCTGAAATGGTTTGGAGGATACCCAGATGGTATTAATTGTAGAGTTAACTTCTCTGTTGGGAGAACATTGTCACATTAGGAACACAGAATTGATCTGTGTTTTGAGAGTGTTTTATAAGAAATGAGTCTGTTTATCCCTGGATGAAAGAAAGAATAGAATTCAGTCTGTTTGACCCATTGCTCAAACTCTTAACCAAAGTTCTTTAAAAGTTTGCTGGCTTCTTACAGAATAAGAAAGAAAACAGCAATGTCCTTTTCTTTTTCTCTTGGATTTATAAAAAAGCTTCATCAACATGGCACTACTGACATCCTAGAGTAGATGATTCATTGTGGTAGGGGCTTGCTTTCACTGTTCATGACATTTTACAGAATTCTGCTCTCTAATTACTAGATGCTATAGTAGTCTCACCCTCCACGATGCCCCAGCTATGGCAATCAGAAATGCTGAAGACATTGCAGAGGACAACTGAGGGCCACTTAAGGAAAAGAGTACCATCTTGTTGGATAGCCTTCACAGTTCTAATTTAAGTAGCATGCTAACCAGAATGTGGCAAGAATGATGTTTCAGCTTAGACTAGAGCAGATAATCTCAGCCAAGTAGCATTAGATTAGACCCCTAAGGTTTGCTTTGGTATTCACGATTGTCCAAGCGAAGTGTATCAACACCTTGGACAGTGGCAATGGCAGCTGAGAGAGATGCTGAACTTTCCTTACCTGTAAATAAATAAAAAAAGTCTGAGTAGATATTCCAGATAGCTTCCATGGGCTCCCAACATTTTCACATTGACAAGTTCCAGTTAAAACAGTCAGAGGGAGTGACTTTTTATGGGATAGCCATTTAAAAAAGTTTTTAGAAGGAAATATGTGAAGAGCCAGCTAAATTTGCCATGATCACAGGACTAGGTATTTTCCTGAGTTGTTCACATACAAGGTTCTTCAAAAGCTGATAGTAGTTCCATTTAAGCCCACTTTTGCCAAGCTAGGACTTTTAAAATAGACGCATACCACTAAACTCGGCCCGAAATATTAGTCATCAGAATTTGCTAAGAGACCTTCAGAGTAGTTTTGAAGACAATGAGCTCAAAGTCAAGCTTTCAGCATGAAAGCATGGGCACAATTGGAATATTTAGCTTGAGAATGGGGGTGTCAAAAGCATCCTTCTGGCCGTACACACACATCACCATGTGACCATCAACCTCCTATTACTGTTTAAGAGTTGAGATGTAAAATGGTAACTATCGGGACACCTGTACAAAAACTGAAAAAATGCAGAGATTAGCACAGATCGTACCCAACAATGACATTCAAATGTGGGGATCAATTATTTTTTATTCAAACACAAAATACAAATAAAACACACTGAAGCTAATCCAAATTCCACTAACCAACACAAGGAAAACAATATATTTGCATAACTCTCAGAAAATAAGTCTATAGTTTGTGCTGTCATAGGACGTGGTTAGACACATTCTTGATGAGTGTTACTGTCTAACCTCACCATTGTAATGAGAGTAGTTTGGAAACGAAGTGGGGAGGGGGGAATCCCAGCTTCTGCCTGTACCAGTTCTGTGACTTTAAGCCTGGCCACTCAACTACTCTTGCACCTCACTTTCTGTCCCTAGGATGAGAAGAATGGCGCCTATGTCAGTCTTCTGAGAGGATGCTTCTCCATCCAGGTCTTTCCTGTGCTTGCCCACCAGCCTTTACTGCCAGGAAGAAATCCTGAATGCTCGGCTCCATTCAGTTTGAGCAGCTCTTTTATCTACTCTGTGCTGCACAAATATTTGTTATTTTCTATTATTAAGGCTGTTGCCCATTCCTCTAAGATACCACACAGCTTATATTACCAATATGGGGGGTCTATTCAAATTCCACCTTCTGGCATGCTTGGGCATGTGAGAAGAGGACGGGAGGCAATGCATTGCATAGGCCATAAGCAGCATCATGGTGGCTTCACCTCAACATTCTATCATTTCCTGTCCTGTTCCTTCAGGGTCAGCAGAGTAGCAGCCATGAGAGCATGGCACAAAATATACTGTAAAACATGAGCTGCCTGCCAAGATGATACATCTGACCCCCAGGAACTATTGACATAATTTTTGGCTGAAGTTAGCATACAATAACATCTCTGCTATCTTAAAATTTCAATGTTTTATTCCATCTCAAGACATTTGCTGACAAGTGACATTTCTCAGAAACTTTTCAGAGGACTGTGAGATAAAACCTTAAAATCAATGGGTCAACAGTTAGTTTATTTTTGTCCAAACAGCCTAGGAGTTAGAAGTTATTTTTAATGCAATTCTCTGAATTCACAGGGCTCTGGTGTAGTGATACCTCAGAAACTCAGTTAGGGGATTTGAGTTTTGGGCCCCAGGACCACCATACTTATTTAAATCAGAGCAGCTCAGAGCCAAACTACTTTGAATATATTAGAATTATTCATGAGAATAAAAAAACGGTTGTGTTACTGAAAAGATGTTTGAACACATCTGAAATGGTGCCTGTGGGGCCTTGTAGAGAGTTTCTAATCCCATCCTAGGCTGGGTGAACTTGTAGTTTTTAAAAATCCTGAGTTTAAATAGCTACAAAACTTTAAAGGTTGGAGAAAGAATCAAAGTAGTGAGAACTGGGAGAGTCTCGCAGCCACAAAACTTGTAAAAACCAGAATTGGGCTCCTTCCTATACTTGAATTCCTTACTCAGTTTCTCAAAAATTTCCCCTTCTACCTTCAATCCCTCACTTTGCATCCATAATTCATCCCATTCTTATCTGACACATCTGTATCATCTACTAGTGCCAAATCCACCTTAAGACTACATTAAATGTCTGCCTCTCCAAAAATTCTCACTTAGCATCTGCATCCGTGCACAGTGGCAGCCACATTCTTTCCAAACATGTTGACTTTTTAGGCTATGGAACTTGGATGTCTGCAGCTGTGCTTCTACACCACATTTGTCTCCCTTGTGCCATCTTGTCCCAAGTCCATCAGCTCTGTCCTAAGATTTCTTGACTTTTTTGGAGAGATCACTCGCTCCCCTGATTTCAATTCTATCAAAGTACTAATACCATCTAACTGCTTCAAACCCTGGGCTGTAGATTCACAGTCTAAGTCTACTGGTACTGATCGCAGACAACTCCTTGAAAAGCGTCCAGTGTCATTTCATCATCTTCCATATAATCTGGCCCTAAATTTTCAGCTGCCACAGTCAATGGTGTCACTCTCTGCTTATTTGCCCAATATGGAAACCTAAGCCTCTCTGTGGACTCCAAAATACTCACAACTCTCCTTGCTCCCTTCTCTTCCTCATATTTAACCATATGATAAGGGAACCATACTGGCTCCTAAGCATTTCTCATAGCTTCCTACTTCCCCACCTCCATCTATATTCTTAATGCTAGCTAGGACCTCCTGTTTTTCTAGCATTATTTATCCCTTCCCCCGACTCATTTACCAAGCTTCAGACCAATCAGTCTTCCTGAAGTATAAATTATTAGTTCCACTATTTGCTGTTTGACACTCTGATAAATTCAAGTGCTTCATTGACTTCCAAGACAAGTCAGTCTAAACTCCCACTGAGTTCTGAGACCTGTCTTAGTATATCCTACCAAAGTCTGGGTTAAACATTCTTTGTTTCTATGGCCTTGCCATGTGCTTCTCCCTCCTTTGACTTGAATGATCTTCAGAATTCTGCATAGGTTAATTCCTGGAGAAAGTGTCTTCTCATTCCCCAAGTCCTGGCAAACTTAGCACCTGTGTGCTCCCGGTACCACTGCTTTCTATGTGTGAGCATCCATCACACTGTATCATCACTGTGAGCTTACTTTTTCTATCTCCAGACAGACGGTAATCTTTAAGATGACAGACCTCTGTTATATCCCTTAACGCTGCGCTTAGCATTCAGTGACAAATTCCCCAATGAATGAGCAAACGGATCATCTCGAAATAACAAAGGCGAATATGTGTCTTCAAGGAGGGACTCGTGATGGTTGGCATTTGAAATGTATAAAAAGAAATGGGAACAGGAAAACAGTAGGGAATTCGGTTCCCAGAATGAAAGGGATTATTTGCCATCATTTAAAGCACTTGTCATGGGAGTTATATAAAACAAGATAAGATTTAAGTATTTCTCAAATCAGCACATAGATATGTAAACAAACAATATTTACATTAGGCATCTGGATTCTGTAGGAGAGACTTGCAGTAGAAAGGGAATGTGAAACAGTACCCAAGATCTCCAAATATAAGCCCTAAAACTTTGATTGGGAGAGTGCTCAATCAATAAGTATTCAAGAAATATCAGTATCTTTCATGAGTAAGGGTTGAGCCATGGCTTAGATTCAGAAATCAATAAACTATGATTTTTTATTTAATAGGCTTACCACATTGAAAGAAAAGTGATCGCTAACAATCTTAGCAAGAAATCACTGTACTGATGGTTTGCACGAATGTTAGGAAGGAATAAAACCATGAAATTACATATAGACTAGAACCATGGACACTGATTTCCAGAAAGCTGTCACAGAAGAGGCAAAGGCAGAGCTGAGTCAAGAGGTGAAGGAGAAACTAAGCAGGACTTAATCTGACTGAAAAGAACTTCGGGGGTGCAGTGCAGAGAATGCAGCCCAAAGTTACAAGACTAATGAAGGTCAGACAAGAAGCCAGAGCTTAGTTCTTGGAGAAACAGTTACAAGACTCAAACTGAGGCATGAGCAACCACACTCAAGGGACTAAAGACAACAAGAGGTCACCAGCTCTTTAAAAGACATTAGTAGGTCTGGAGAGAAGGCTCAGACGTTAAATGTACTGGCTGCTGCAGCTTCAGAGAATCTAATGCCTCCGATTTCTGTGGGCACCGTCCACACACAGTGCACATAAATATATGCAGGACAAACATACATATATTAAAAAATAAAAGTTTGAATAATCTTAAAAACAAATAAAACAAAGTATTGATATAACCAGATACTATGTCGAAGAAAATCTACTCAATGTATTGCAAAGTGGAGAGATTAGAAAAGGTAACAGCCCAGGAGTTTTAGATAACTTTAAGCATAAATGGATCCCTTATACGGATGACACCTCCCTACCACCTCTTACTTTGATGGTAGTGGGTGGCTTGGGGGTGATCTCAGGTTTAAAATTAGAGAGCCAAGGTAGCACCTCCAACCCCACAAATGCTGAATTTTCTCCCATCTGGTACCTTAGCAAAATTATCCTTCCACACAGTCTGCAAAGGTCAAGCTTCTGAATTCCTTTCGTGAGGTGAAGGGCAACTCAGACAAAAGATAATGAAGCATAACGTGGGACTCAAACAAGGTGCTGCCAATCTGTAAAATGACTTTGTGCTATCTAAAGAAATCCTTCTGCCAGGTTTCATCCTGTGCCTACGGGGCCCTTACCTCGGTGCAGAGACTATTTCTCCTCTTATTTATGAAACATTTAAACTGAGTAAATTTAGAATGTTTAGATCAACGCCTTTGTTAAAATATCAACACAAGAACAGCTGGTTTATCTCCTTTCCCGGGGAGGAAAGGCATTGCTGAATGTTCCTGGCCGATCTGTCATCTCTTCCTCAAGCCTAGTGACAAGTGAGTTATACGGAGGGGCTTCAGAAAGTTCAAACCATATTGCATAGCAGATGCTCTGAAACTATTATTCAGAGAGTCTGCCTGGGCCCCCTATTGCCCTCCCATTCCCTTGAAGCAATTCGTGACCTACTCTCTTTGTATCTCTTATGTTGTGGCCACATTAATCCCGAAGATGCATTAACCTCACCTCTGCTTCAGCTTTTCTGAATCCCTCCCCCAGTCTGCACACCATGCTACTATCTACACGCATTATGCTCTTTTGTATACTGTCTAAAGCAGTAGTGCCAAATGATCAATCTGATATATACTGAACTTTTACCTAATCCACTAGTTCTGTTCCTTTCTGCTTTTGTTCCACCATAAATTCTCCAGAAGTCTTCATTTTTTTAAAGATAATGATCTTTCTTATTTCTATTTTATTATACTTCCAAATCTATCTAACCTTAAAATTAACTTAGGTTAACAGTAACACCATGCTCACTCTATATTATATTCTATAGATATCCATTTCAGAAGCACTAATCAGTCTTTATTTAATTCTTCTAACAATGAAATTTCATCTATGATATCGAGACCACAAAGCACTTTGCATTTATACATTGTTGAATCCATGGCTATTGCCTACACTGCAGCAAATCAAGAGAATTAGAGTTAGAAAAGTCTTATTAGAACTGAGAATCCTCCCCCAGGGGCTATGGAAGAATGCTACTTATAATTCAACATTTATTAGGCTTTTGGAATGGACTAACTTGTTACAGAACTGAGATCCAAGGTTAGTTTGCTCCAAGTTGTTTGCAATGACTCACCACCATCCTGCCCATTTTTTCTCTTTAAAGTACTGCAGAAATGAAGTGTATAGGGTTTTTCTACAAACAAACATTGTATGGCTTGATACTTTTTGTAAGAGAAATATTTTCTGGTATCTACCCAACACATTCAGTTGAAAAAAATTAATTTACTTTACTGTAGCTAAAGAATTGAGGAAAATAATAAATGCCTAATAGATGAACACTGACAACAAATTCTTTCAGAATTCATTCAATTTTCTTTTCTATCTTTAAGTGGTGTGGTATCCTTCACTATCCTCCTGCCTCACCTCTCAAATACTGGGATCACATATGGATAATATTGTATCTGGTATGTACAAATTTTTTCATAGCATGTGCTTGAGATGTACTAGGCTGACCTTTGTACTGTTACACTGAAAGCATACCAGTAACTTGGATACTCGCTATTTTATAGAATTCATAATTCAAATGTACTCTATTCAACAGAACTGTAAAATAATTAGATTTGCAAAGCAGAGAATTTCAATTAGCTGACTTCATATCAGAATTTATATTACCATAGAAAACTAATTTCAACTAAAGTGTAATGTTGTCTACTGAGTAAGAAGTTTCAAAATAAAATAGGTTCAGCTTCCTGGAGAAGAGTGGTAGGAATGATTAAGATAGTTGATGTTCTCTTTCTTTTCATTGAGTTGAACTTCGTAGTTCTTGGTTGCAGACAGGAGTATTAGGTAAATAAATGAACAGGTGTTGCAGAAAACAGTAGCCATTCAATAAACTGAACATATCATTATATCTCAAGCAAAATGAAGTTCCCAGGAATAAAAGGCACACCTGTGTTAATGCTTCTGCAAAGTTGACAAATTAATTCGAATTTTTCTGAGTGTAGAGAGCTGGAACATTGCAGGTCCACAGTCAAACTATTTTGGCCCATCTTTAACTCTCTTAAGAGCCATTGATTAGCCACCTCTGTGTTTGACCTACAACCTAGTCTTAAAATGATTAGGAAAATTATTTTGGAATGTATAAATACACACTTAGTTTCCACCAGCACAAAACCTAGGGATGTCACCAGACAGCATCTGAAGCATATAGTGAAATCTCCTTGCTTTACTCTAAACCACCTTCCAAATGCATCTACCCATATATGTTAATGCCTCAATTTATGACTTTCTCTATTTTACCAACATAAAACTTCATGAAACTGCTGCCACCTTAGAACATGGTGTTTTGGGTAAACTGAATCTGTGTTCCCAGGCCATAGTCATTCATATTTTTTGCACATATTTTGGGGGTTTGAGTTGTGGTTTCAAGTCCGCATTTACCATGTATTTCAGAACTAGGATCTAAGCATTAAATACAAATATGTCAAACTGCAGTTTATAAATAATTCTCTTAATTCCAGAAATACTAATAATGTCTCTCAATTCTAAGATTTGAAAAGAAAATCCATAATATTCGCAAAACAATTAATGAAGCATTGATAATCTAGTCTCCTGCTATAGGAAAAATGGACTTTGGGCGTTATCTCTTTTCCAGGCATTTTCCTGATGTATCACATCTTCCTCAAATTCTCCTCTACCATGGCCCCAGTCAGATAGAGGGACACATAAAGATGCATACATGATATTTTCCAAAAAACGCTAAAGACATGGGAAGTGAAGAAATAAGGAGTCCAATCTTGTACAATTAAAACAAAGAGCTGCAGTGAGCTTCTTGAATGGTAGGCAACTGCATGCCTTAGTTTCATTAAGCGATGCATTCAGGAAAAACTATAAAAGAAAGTTATGTACATGATGGAGGTTACAGGACAACTTTTGACTATAGTTGTTACTCTCTTTCCACCTTTGTGTGGGAATTGAACCCAAGTTGTCAAGCTTGCATCGCAAGTGCCTTTACCCAATAAACCATCTTGTCAGATCACAAAAGAAAATTCTGAGAGCTCGTATCTGCTCGTCAGAAAGCTGGTCTTGGATATGTCACACATAAACCAAGCAGCTTTTGGAAGCATATATAGGTAGTGGCATTTCAAATGTATTTTAATAAATAAAGACTGCCTGAAGATCTGAGAGTAAAATAGTACCACTGGCCAGCCTTACAGACCGGATTATGGTAACACACCTTTAATCCCAGTAGCCACCCTAGTTGCCATAGAAATTGAGTGGTGCATGCCTTTCATCCCAGCCCTAGAGAGGAATATAAGATGGGCCGAGACAGCTCTCAGAAGCAGGCTCCTCCTGAGATTCCAGGAGGCAGGATCGCCATTTTTGGTCTGAAGTTGAGGTAAGAGTCAGTGGTCGGCTGTTTTACTTTTCAGATCTTCAGGTTGAACCTCAATTTCTGACCCTGAATTTTTATTAATTGTGCTTCACATATATTTCTCTTTCTATTTTTATTTTATTTTCCAACAAAATAAATAAAAATGTTGAACTAAGTGATTTCTAGGGATTTACTTCTAAAACTATCATTCATCCAAACGTTTATACTACAAAGGTATCCTTTACATATCTTAATATGTTTTACAGGATATAATTTGCTGCTTGGTATCATAACTACATCCAATAAAAATCCGATACATTAAACATCCATGATTAATTCTATTTCTTGCTGAGAAGTACACCTTCATCTTTTTTTCCACCCTGTAGATGAGGAAGCTGAAGTTCCAAGAATATGAAGAGCCCTTTCCACCAAATGATCCAGTGAGGAACAGACAACTCTGCTCTAACTACCCGCTGAGCTCTGAATAGCATAACATACGCGTAAGGAACCAATAGAATCATATGAAAACTAAATTTTTGAATTATTTTACTACTGAAAAATAATAATAAAAATAATATTAAAGCTTTTGTGTTATGTCGGTCATGGCCCACTGCACTCACGATAATACTGAATGGAAAGAGGAAAACAGGACAGAGAGATGAAAGGGATTCATCATAAGAGATTGTCTTGAATACCTCTGTGTGATATGGGGGAGCTTTTTGTCCCATAATGTCTCTATGGCTTTATTTAGCTGCTATGGCTTCTGTCCTGCTACCACCTCACACAGCCCCGGGACTAATCAGATTTCCATCCTTTGAAAGGAACCTGATTGCTTCAGTAAACTTATGTGTATCATCATCGTACCAAAGGTGTGCTCCCCCGGAAGTAACAGTATTTCATAAGTGAAATGTAAGTTGGAAATTATAAATTGAACCACACTTTAATGTATTTTATTGTACAGGAACCACTCAGCAAGTATGCATGTGTTAAATTAAGACCTTGGTGACCAAGGAATGAGCAAAGTAAAGCATTGATTGAATCATGGCAAATGCTAGTCAGAATAGGGAAGAAGCAGGTTTAGAAACTCCCAGGGCTCAGAAGGATCTAGCAGTTGTACTGGGTCTACAGTGAGTCAGAGCTGAGAACGTTTTCCATAAACTTCTAGAAAGCAAAGTATTGGAACTGCATTGGTTGTGTACAAGTAGGCAGACTATAGGTTGTAGAGAAACCTTTGAGATAAAATGACAATTCACAACAGGAAATATTTGTGTGTGTGTGTGTTTATTCTTCTCTCATATATTATAACCCCCACCAGAGTTTCCCCTCCCTCCTCTTCTCCCAGTTCCTTTCCCCTACTTCTCTTCTTCCCCAGATCCACTCCTCCTCCATTTCCCTTCAGAAAACAGCAGCTCTCCCAGAAAGAGCAACCAAACATGGCATAATAAGATACGATAAGACTGGGCACATACTCTTGTATCAAGGCGAGGTAACCCAGTAGAAGGAAAAGGGTCCCCAAAGCAGACAAGAGTCAGAGACACCCCTGCTCCTACTGTAAAAAGTGCCACAAGAATTTCAAGCTACACAACAATAACTTTTATGCAGAAGGCCTAAGTCAGACCCACACAAGCTTCTTGTCACTTCAGTCTCTGTGAGCCCCTGTGAATTCTAGTAAGTTGATTCCGTAGACCATGTTCCTGTGGTGTCCTTCATCCCTGTAACTCCTAAAATCCTTCCTTCCCCTCTTCCTCGGCATTCCCCAAAGCTCTGCCTAATGTATAGCTGAGGGTCTCTGCATCTATTCTTATCAGTTGCTAGCCGGAGCCTCTCTGATGATGATTTCCAAACAAGACTGGAAAAAAAAATCAATGAAATGATTCCTAATGATATTCTGTTATGCTCATACACCAACACAGTTGTGTTTCTTGATTGCTACAATTAACAGCCCATAAGCTCATGTCTGAACAGGGTATGATGCTGATCCATAGGATCAGCAGTCACAGGATTCGGGGCAAGGATTAAACACAGGAGCCTTTGGTATTGCCTAACCCCAAGCAGCTATCTTACCAGTTCCTACCCCATGATGCTTCATCTCTTTCCTTCTCCATAGTTCTGCCTCTGCAATTAAATTTAGGACATCTCAACAGTCTGTGTTTCATCGTTTCTATAAAGCGTTTTGTCCATTCCCATTTGGATTTTCTGTCTCTTTCCTAAATTTATCTTAAAAGACACTTCACATAGAAGACATTTTAGATGATTTACTCTTAGGTTTATTTTTAATTATTTCTTTCATTTTTAAGATTATGATACCATTATATAATTTGCCCCTTCCCTTTCTTCCCCTCTAGACCCTAACATGTTTCCTTCCTCACTCTCTTTCAAATTCTTTTTAATTTTGTTGTTACATGCACATATGTATTACAAATGCAATTATCATTTGTCAATTAAAATAAAATAAAACAACAGAAAATTTCTTGGATGAAGTGAAGAAGATGACTAGCAATTCAAGGAATTTCAGCATATGAATGATTCCTGGTCTTTTAAAATTGTTTTATGACACAAGAAAAGTAAGGTTGCAAGTCTCTCATTGAGAGTGCACTGTTGAAGATATCAGTATACAACTTCATGACACAAGACTTGCTACTCTGAGCTTCCTATATTTATATATTCATAAATATAACCTTCCCAGTCTGTACAATGTTACTTGAATGTACACTTTCAGGGCTAGCCATTTGGTATTGGGTAACTAACTGATGTGAAAACCCAGCTGAAAATCCACTTGGGCTAAGATTTGTATGTATACTAAAAATACTAACACTATCTTTGATCAATATAATTTACAGTCTACTATGAACTAGAGATAGCAAATTATTAATTTCTTCAAAGGGGATCTGCTTCTGGCTATGACACACCAAACAGGTATATCATATTTTTGTCAGAAACTAATATCCCAACTTACACACCAAATATGTCTACAGATTGTAGCTGACATTAAAAAAAATCTAAAATTTACATGAATTCAGCAAAGGTTTCCCTTCACCATCTTCAAACAGACAATTTATTAAATTCATACACTTTCCCAAGTCATTTGTACATCTCAACATAGTTTGCAAGATTTGCTTTTAACCTCAAAGAATATTCTAGCCTTTCACAGTAAAGACACTAAATGTCATCCACTCTCCTTACTTCCTTAATGTGGAAACTATTCAAAGCCAATCTTGATGATGTGGGCTTTGAACTCATTTAAAAAAAAAAGGAACACTTCAACAGCTTGTTTTTAGCAACTCTTCTTTCAGACTGGGATGTTCTAGCTACAGTTGTCTACACAGCTGGCTGCCATTCCTGTTTCACCCTTGTGCACGAGCATCACTGTCTTGGTTTCCACCCCGGCTTCTGTGATAAAATGCTCTGGCCAAAAACAAAACAAAAGACAAAGGTTTTATTTTAACTCACAGATCCAGGTTCCGGTCTACCATGGTGGGAAAATCAGGACATCAGGGACTGAAGTAGCTAATCACATAACATGTGCAGTCAAATGAAGAGAACAATAAATACTGGTTTTACTATTGCTTACCTCACTTTGTCTGCTCCTATATTTCCCAGGATCCCATGCTTGGAGAATAGTGCCACCCACAGTGGGCAGGTATTGCATTAATGCATCAGGCATACTTAGAAGCCATCTCTCAGGAGACTCTCAGATTTTGTCAAGTTGACTATTAACAGTCACTACAATGACATTGAGCAAGGGGCACATTGAGCAGCTCATTTCACAACATCCCTCGAGTCCTTGTTTTCTTCATTTATTTTTCTCAATAGCGGTATCACTTCTGATTCCTTATTTCCCCAGTTGCCCACCTCTTCGAGAGTAAGAAGTCTATGAGGACAGGAACTTCCACGGCTTTGTTTATTATTATATTTCCAGGATCTAGATACCAAAGAACGTGAGGATAAGTGTGTTTCTAATTATTGAAAGGATAGTATTCTCCTCCGAAATACAGATTGGTACCAATATTAGAATATCCTATTCTGCCCCAGCTTTATAGGCAAACACCACACCACCACCATACCAAACGAACAAATAGCCTACTCAAGCTACATTTTCCTAATAATAAAGGAATACTGGTTGAAATATCCAAAGTCTTTCTCCTAAGTTGTCACAAACCTAGGTAACTCAGGGTTGAAGTCTTGCATCATGAAGTTATAAACTACCATTTCAAACAGAGCCCTCACAAAGAAAGGTTTGCCACCTTACTCTTCTGGTGGAAAAAATTAAGAAGGAAAAAAATGTGATGTTAAGATCATTCATATGCTGAAATCCTTTGAATTGCCACTCATCTTCTTCCCTTCATCCGAGAAATTTTCCTTTGTTTTGTTTTATTTTATTTGACAAATGATAATTGCATTCATTTGTGGAGTAAAACGTGTTGTTTGATACACTTCAGCATCACGGAGTAAGCAATCCAGGCTAATTAACATATCCATTATTCCTTTGTTGTGAGAATGTTTAAAATCTACTCTGTTAGCAGTTTAGGGTCTTATAATACATTCCTCCTAACTGTAGTCAATCTTGCTGTGCACCAGGTTTTAACCCAAGCCCATCCAATATTTGAAACATTCATGTGTATCTACATGTAGTGGTTGATTGAAAAGATCCTGGAAGGTCAAAGATTGAGCATTAACTCTGTAGAGGTAAAATGTAAGAATTTTAGCAGGAAGGTCTGCTCTCCATATTTTATATGTAAATTTATGTGGGAATTATTTAAATAGCCGCGTGCTTTGCCTTCCTTGTCATTATCTCCAGCACTGGCAGTTCTGAACCTGTGAATTACACCCTACATAAGCACAGCTCGAAGACTTTTCTTTATCTAGATTACAAAGCCACTGATCTGTCTTTTCATCTCACATGCGCCATTGAGCACACTACACAATTTCTCAACACCATAATTTGATCTGAGAACATCTGCAAGAACTCGAATACATGTTTTCCCCTTCTCAGCACTTGACTTCTAGCCTCGCTTTCCAGACACTCTTCCACAGTTCCCTTGACATGTCTTTAGCAGTCAGCGCTGCTTCTGCCTTGCAATGTGTCAATGTGAATAGAAAATAATCCCGATGAAAATCAGCATATGAGTATTATTAATAACCTGTTCAACATATGGGTAAACATGTTCCTTTAGCAATAAGGATCATGTCGTTTTCCCATTACTCTTTGTTTGAAATTGTTTCTTAGATACAACGGAGAATGCTTCATTCATGTATTTATTTTTGCAAATTATTGGAGTTTCAAGTAACTACCATAGTGATCTCGCCTGATTTGAGGTCTGGAAAAGTAGAAGTTCCAAGGCAGGATATTCAGCAAACCAAATTTCACTTCAATTACATATCATAAAACCTAGCATTACTTCCTTTTATTGTATCCTTTCATCCTGTGACTACTACAGCTTGAATATCAGCTGTTCATCACAGGTTCATGAGTGTAAACATGTGGTTCCCAGCTGGAGCTACTAAACTAAGAAGTTGTAAAGCCTTTGGGAGGTGGCTTCTGGGAGACAGAGGCAGGTCTTGGCGTCAGCTGTTGAGGATTATGAATCAGTTCAGTTATACTATCATGCTCTCCTGATCCGTTGGATATTGGCAAGCTACACTGTAAGCTCCAAATAGCATAGCCCATCCGTTGTACCTTCTCCACCATGAGAGAGTATGATAATAACTGATTCAATGCCTATTAGCCAGCCTACTAAGTTCATTTCCTCCTCCCCACAGAAATTCAACATTATCATAATTTCTACATTTAATTCCACTCTTCCCAGTTCCCATTCTTTCTTACTTTCATTCTACTGTTTATTCACTGCATTTGATTTTTATGTGGGTCACAATTTATCTGACACTATTCTCGCTTGCTAATTTTTATGTTTAGAATATGTTGATTAGTTTATGGTTCTTTGTCCTTGTCCTCCTCATCCTCATCTTTCTTCCTCTCCTCCTCCTCTTCCTCTCCTTCTAATGTTTTATGTTGGTATCTTTCAGATCGCTCTGATGAACCTTGGGCACAATACCATCCCTATCCTATTCCAAGGCCATGACTTCAACTCCAAATCCAAGAAAACCACAGGCCCCTGTAGCCTTTAGTCTTGATGCTAAAGAAAGTATGCAGATGAGGTGAAAAGTGATGTAAACACCACCCTACCCCAAATTGCAGGACTCCTTCTGAGACCAGTGGGCTGCCACGCCCCAAATGGGAAAGGAGACAGAGATCAGACTGATATTTTGGTGTTTTTGTTTTCACGTTTGTTTTCAAGATGAAATTATACTATCCATTGCATCATTTTAAATGTGTTGCTGAACCGCCAGATGTGCTGAGCAGAAACATGCCTGCTGTTCTTTAGGTTTACAGTCACTACAAGAGGAAAAGCAACTGACATTATCAACTACCTCCTGAAACGTGGCTCGGCAATGACAACCGTGTGCACACAGCACAGCCCAGACCCTGAGAAGCCCTCCATCTGCTCCTGCCTGGGAGATCCGGGGCTGCTCAGTCCATACCTGCTGAGTCTTCCTTGCTGTAGGTATTCTGCTCTGAACACATCTTCCCTTCTGATCCTGTGTTTGTTGGATCTAAGTCATCATTCTCCTTCCTAATCCAGGGTAAGACAAATGTTACTGCTCTTGAGTCAGAGGATGTTGTACTCAGTTAGTTCTGAGTCCCATCAAGCAGACACAACATATACCTCAGGTATCCTGAAGAGCAGGAACATCAAAGGTATTTTTAAGCTGGAAGGTGATGGTGCCACCTTTAGTCCCAGCATTTGGGAAGCAGAGGCAGGTAATCTGTAAATTCAAGGCCAGCCTGGTCTACAGAGCTAGTTCCAGGACAGCTAGAGCTGTTACACAGAGAAACTCTGTCTCAAAGGAAAAAAAAAGATATTTTTAACACTTTCATGTTCAACATGAAATAAGCCATATTCCTGGGCAAAAACAAACAAAAAATCATTTCACCCTTTTACTTTATATCAAATAATTACTATTTCATAATTTTCAAGTAAATATGAGTGAGTAGTAGGCACACCATAAGATATCTAGTGACTCTCTAGTATCTTAGTACAGTTTGTTGTATACTTAAGATGAGGTTAGCAATGATAAACATGGGACTTGGAGAATACTCAGCAGTTAAAAGCACTTGCTGCTCTTGTAGAGAACCTGGGTTCCATTCCCAGCTCTCGCGTGATAACTCACAACTACCTGTAACTACAATTCCAGGGGACTCAATACCCTCTTTTGACTTCCACAGTTACTAGGTATACACATAGGACACACATGTACATGCAGGCCAAACATCCATACATAAAACAAATAAGCATAAAACAAAACAAAAAAATCTGTCTTAGTCAGTGTCTTATTGCTGTAAAGAGACACCATGACCAAAACAACTCTTATGGATAAAATTATTTAATTGATGGCTTGTTTAGAGTGTCAGATGTTCCATTATCATTGCGACATCTCTTGACTTGTGGCAACTATGTATGTTCCTGCTAATAATTAATGTTAATTAGTGTTAATTAATGCTAATAAAGTTTAGTTTGAGGGAAAGTGATCTGTACATTGATGCTCAGAGTCCTCTGTCCTGAATGGGTATCCACATTACATGGAAATTTGTCTCAGTGAAAATTCTCCAGTCCCTCCCCCAGACTCCTTGAATTAGATATTCTGGGGATGAGACCACCTGCCTATGGTTTATCAAGGCTTCTTGGTGATTCTAAAGCACTAAAGCTCCAGAAATGCTAAGTGATCTACAACAGGACTAACCAACTGCTGCTTCCAAGGCAAATACTCTCTGCCACCTCCTTTCGAAAAGTGGGTTTTTCTGGAACACAGCCACAGCAATTCATGTGTGTTTCATGTAAGGCTGTTTGTGCATGCCATGTGCATTTAGTTGGTAGTCAAAGGCCATGTGGGTTCCAGAGCCTGCATATAGACTGCCTGATCTTGGCAGGAAAACAACAAACAAACAGAAAAAAAAGCTATATCTTGGACCACACCTCAGACAGAATACCACTCTAAAATGATATTCAAATGGTCATCAATAATTGGCAGCCTATACGATCCTCTATAAAAGGTACATTTTTACAACAGATATAATCAAAGGAATGAAAAATTGATCCAAAAGTGAGACCCTGGAATGGTTCATTCTACTAGCATAAGTACCTACACTATGCTTGCCCAACATTCTTCTGCATTAGAGAAAGTCAGGGGAGACCTGCCCTTGACCTCTTGTACTGCCTTTGACGCTCTTGCAGGGTTTTTAAAGCCCATGGTGGGCAAGTGTACTGCTGACTCCCGCCCATTCACTTAAAGCTATCTTTTCTTCAAGCACTTCTCTTAGCAAGACACACTACGCTCTTCATGTTTGTTTGTTGAAAGCTTCAGAGCTAAGAATTTAAAGTAAATACTAGAATAATTTAAGAACCAATGTTGCATTTATGAGATTTCTGCTTTGGGTTTGTCTAAGTATTTTCCGTACAACTGAACTTTAAATGACTTGTACACAGTGTATGTAGAAAAACCACTAGAATAATGGTGCTATTAATATGCACAATCATATCAACGTGTGCCGCGAATATGAATAGACTCTCGCAGAGTGTACCTTCATTTATACTCATTGTCCAAAACAAACGTCTCTCCACATAGCTAGAGTTGTGTGGGCAGGGACAATAGTAAACATGAAGCAGCCTGACTGATGGCAGTCCTTGTATTTAACTCCACCGATACACAAAGTGACATTTGAGTGTCACATGAGGTGACATTGAGGTGACAGATGAGGAAGTAAAAGGCTGAAATGAAGGTTCATCAACCCTCCAGAGGGTAAAACTGCTCTTTAGTTGTAGCTTTTGTTTTACCTCAAAGCCAAGTATCAACAATTTAAATAAGTTTTTAAAGCAACTTTTTGTAATTCTATCTATTCCTGAAGAATGGCACCTTAATTGGAAGAGCCCCAGTGTCCCACTTTCCTAGAAGAATGTCCCAGAGGCAAGAACAATATTAACGAATGGTCTATGCTGTGGGAACTCCTTCAGCCAATAGCTTTTAAGATACCAGCCCACTTGAGTGTGGTCTTATACTATAAATGCAGCCATAAAGCTTGAGCATGCTCCCTCTCCACTGCTGGGTTCGGTTCCTGTTCCCCGTTGGTACAGAAGACTGTGATCTGTGAATCTACCCCTGAATAAAGAACCCTTTATTATACTCAATTCTGAGTCAGTGTGGGATTACTCTACAGCGTCCATTTTCAGTCTTAGAGTACAGCTCTCTCTTGGAGGATGACTTCGGCAAATAAGATTATACATTCATATAAGAGGAAATAGAAACAGGAAACTGGGCATATTTTCTTCAGATATCTCCATTTTAAAGATGTGTCATATGAGATCTGTAGAAGTGGTATGGCTAACACTGGGGCCCATGATTAGTGGATGAACAAGCCAGGACCATGTGTAAATCTTTTAATTCCTCACCTTGACTTGTTTGTTCAGCATTTGGAGATGAGGTAAGAACTAAAGAGAGTAAATTTATGGTCAACATCTGAGGGATTTAAAATAAATTGTATTTATAAAATTCTTTCTTAAACCAACAGGCTAACCTCTGAAAATAAGGCAAATAGTGAGAGTGGGCACTGATATCATCAGTGTTAGGATGAAAACTCTGGTCTAGTCCATACCCTTTGAAGAAGCACTGTGTCATCTACTGTATAAGGTAAGCAGGGGTCATGTAAGCTATTATTTATAGTACTCAGATAGAATCTGATCCTGAAAAAAATGTCCTTTCTCCAAATCTTCATATATCCAAGCTTCTTTGTCTATATATAATAATCAATTAAATATACAAAATTGTATATTATATGCATATGTATATGTAAATATATCCACAATCCTTTAAAATAGTGATAAATGGTCACTTACTGGTCACGGTACTATAGGAGGCCATGAAACAGAAGAGAATTGTTGAGTCTGAAATAATCCAAATCTGCTTGTTGTAATGTCCATCATAGAGCTTTTCCTTATAATATTGCCGTGACAGGCAATTCAGCATTTACAATAGCACTTACATTGTCAAAAACCTTCCTATGTTCTAAGATAATGAGATCAATTATATAGAACTATTAATCTGGAAATGGATGAATGATCGTGCCTAAAAATTTGATTGTATAAACTTGTTGAGAGCTATATGAATATTTTCTACCTTGCAGCAAAAAAAATCCTATAGTATAGTGTCCTGCCACTGAGTGTCTACCTAGATGAAGGACTATTGTCTCCTTTAAAATGGCCTCTGTCTCCTAATACAGATATCAGCAGATATCCTGTTATCAGTTTTGGTGGGAAAGAAATTATATCCAGACATTTCTGATTTACACAGATCTAGTATAGGCCATCCCTGAATACAGAGATATGCATAAATCTTCTAGACATCAAGAACTGAGATGAAAGTGTCACAAGTGTCCTGACATGCACACTCAAGCCTGAGAGATTTCTCCAGTATAGTAATTAGATGAACCCATTCATTGGGCTTATGCCACCAGTAAATTTCTGCATTCCACAAAATCCACAGTCACTAGGTCTTTTTAAACAAAAGCAAATGAAAAGTAACCAGGGAGTATGGTTGAACACAGTAGAGATGCAAATAGAAAATATGACCCAGGATTCTATACGGTCTCCTAATAATGTAATAGACCAGAATTCTTGAGCTCCTAATTCCAACCTAACACCACAGTCTCATTTGCAACCCCCGCCTCCCCCTCGTCTTCTACACTGAACTAATATCATCAATACTCTGCACCTTTCACTACTGTACAAACCAAGCTCTCGGTCTACCAGCAGTTCGAGCAGAACCTAAAAACTCAGGCTAGGACCAGTCTTGAATCAGAGTAAACCAGACTAGTACTTGAAGAGTTCCACATCTTGCAGTAGCCTCAGCAGAAGCTGCATCTCTACAGCAGGAGCTTATTTTAACTCCAGATTAGCCTCCTAGACTCATGGGAAGTACCACGTATTCCACCTAGTCTGGGAGACACTAAAAACCATGGTGGGGATTAGATCTTACTCCGGATAAGGCACATATATGAATAAATAGTTCCATAACTCACAGTGAAAACTGAAGAGCCAAACAGTAGATACTAATTAGTACAGGGCAATAACTGATCACTAAGGAAGACTTGATAAAGAGATTTTCATTCTAATTACAGGCGCATAGAGGGAAATGACTCAACCCTATTAAGAATTAGTCTTCCATTGACCTTGAAAACATCACAAACATACATACATACATACATACAGACACACACACACAAACACACACACGCAAAGGAAAGAAAATTTCAACCAACTGAATCCAGATACTCAAGTCCCAGCACAGAAATAGAAACAATATGAAAACCTAATATATCATGGCTCCTTCACTATTCACTAATCCTATAATAATGGCACTTAATGAAAATGACCTGGAAGAAATTCCAGACACAGAGTTCAAAAGCATGATTAGCATGATTACTATGTTCAAATAATTCAAAGGAAATATGAACATATTCCAAGATAAGAAAAATGAAGAGATGAATTAAATAATGAAATCAATTTAAGTTGTGAAAATAAGGATAGAATTATTAAAATGATATTGAAAGTGAAAACCTTTATAAGTCAAATAAAGCCTTCAGTGGGAAATTTCACTAATAGAATGGATCATGTAAAATAAATAAAAAAATAAACAGAGCATTGGGGATGGCAAGGTAGAATTACATCACTCAGTCAAGATCAGTGATAAATTTTAAAAGACATATGAACAGAAACTGGTAGAGTTCTGGAAAAGCATAAAGAGATTTCATGTTCAGATGTGGGCATGGAAGGAGAATAATACCACGGTGAAGTCATAAAGATCATTTTCAGTAAAAAAAATAAAAAAATTCCAAACCTAGAGAAATAGATGCCCATCTAAATACAAGTGGCCTACAAGATACCAAACATATAGGACCAAGATAGAAACTCCCCATAATCTAATATTAAGAACACAGAATAAATACAAGTTATTAAAGCTTGTAAGAGAAAAAAACTAAGCCATTTGTAAATAAACCTAATTATTCTACAGAATATATCAAAGTCAGAAAGACATATCCCAAGCTCTAAAAGACCATAGCTGTTGGCCTAAGCTAATGAAATGAAGGAAAACTTTCTACTGACTATGAACTCTAAGGAAGACACTAGAAGAAATATTTCAGTCTGAGGATATGGATAAAGACATTTAAGAAGTCCTGAGAAATAGATAATTTCAGAACAAAAAGAACTCTAAGAAAATATTTCAAAAAACAAAATGACAGGAATTAAACATTGTTTAGTAATAACTCTTAATAATAGTGGTTTTAATTGCCCATAAAAAGACACAGAACAGCATATTAAATCTGAAACCAGGACCCATTTTTTGCTACCTATAAGAAACAGGCCTCACCATCCAATGTTAGATACAACCTTATGGTAAAAGGATAAATAAATATATTCCAAGTAAATAGAACCAAGAATGAATTATGTCTAGCTATTCTAATTCCTAATAAAATAAACTTGAATTCAAAACTAACTGGAAGAAATAAGAAGAGTCACTTCACTTTCAATAAAGAAAAAAATCCAGCAAGAAGATAATACAGTTCTAAACATGCATGCATGTGATGGCTCTTCTTGGTTGTAAAATTCAGTACATTTGGAATTAACTAAAACCCAAGTGTCTGGTACATTTGTGAGGGATTTTTTTTAATTGAATCTCCTATGGTAGGAAAATCCACCTTAATTCCTTGCCATACCTTCTGGCCGTAACTTATTGTGGTGGTTTGAATAGGAATGGCCCCCATAGACTCACGTGTTTGAATGCTTGGCCCATAGGTAGTGGCACTATTAGGTGTGACCTTGGAGTACCTGTGGCCTTGTTGGATGAAGTGTGCTGGTGTGAGGTGGTCTTTGAGGTCCCCTTTGCTCAAACTACACCCAGTGCAGGACACGGTTGTTTCTGCTGCCTGCAGATGAAGGTATAGGTCTCTCAGCTCCTTCTCTAGCACCATGTCTGCCTGCATGCTGCCATAAAGACAATAGACTAAACCTCTGAAGCTGTAAGCCAGCCCCAATTAAATGCTTTCCTTTATAAGAGTTGCCGTGGTCATGGGGCAATAGAAACCCTAACTAAAGCACATATATAAAGGGCATGGAAGAAGGAAGCCCTTGATCTTTGCCTTCTTGCCCTTACTCTCACAGAGAAGTTCATTGTTTACTAGTATTACAGCCTACTTCTTTGGAATTCTGGCATATTCTGAACAACAGCTGAGACACTCATGAACTAAACAACTACTGGATTCTTGGACTTTCTATCAGGAGACATCCGTTGTTGGACTAGTTGGACCATATCCTGTAAGCCAACCTAATAAATCATATATCTGCAAGATATAGAACTCTCCAAGCACTAATAGGCCTTACTCTGGTTAAAAATTTAATCTTAAGCATGAGTAAATTCAAGGACAGAAACCATATGATCATTTCTTTAGATTCAGAAGAAAACTTTGAGAAAATCCAATGTCCATTCACAATAAAAGTCCCTAACACTATAAGGACAGAAGGGGTATATCTCAACACAATATGAGCAGTAGAGCCCACAGCCACTATCATACTAAGTGAAAAAAAACTCATAGCACATCTACTAAAATCAATAACACAACGATGTCCATACTTCTGGTTTAGATAAAGTCTTAAAGAAATAAGACAAGAGAAGATAACGATAAAATAAGTGGGAAAGGGAGCCATAAAAAAGCACCTTTATTGGAATGAGCATGAGCGGCCTCCCCATCTCCTGGGGTCTTATCCAATTTCTTTCTTCAGAGTCTTAAAGTTCTCATTGTACTAGTCTTTCCTCACTTCCTCTATAATATTTATTACTAAATATTTTGGAAGCTATTGTGAGATTTTCTTTCCTGTATTTCTTTCTTGGTAGGTTTGTAACTCATATGAAGTCAGACTACTGAGTGTGTAGGTTAATTTCCTGGTACTCTGCTGGATGTGTTTATCAGCGCTAGGGAATGTCTGGTGGAGTCTTTACAGTCTTTTATGTGAAGAATCATATCATTTGCAAATGAGTATACTTTTATGTCCCCCTTTCCCATTTATTTCTCCTTTATCTTCTTCTCTTGTCTTATTCAGCTGTAAAGAAAAATGAAATTATGAAACCTATATGTAAATGGATGAAGCTGGAATAGTCATTCTGAATGAAGTAGCTCAAACCCAGAAAGATGAACACAGAATGTTCCTTCATATGTGGTTGCTTGCTTTGAGTATTTAGATACTTGCATTTAAATTGGAATACCAATAGAAGTCAGGAAACTAGTAAGGGACCATTGGAGAATTTCAAGGAAATGAAGATAGACTACAAAGCTGTGAGGGGGGAGGGAATAGTGGAACAAGATAGCTTATACGGAATGGGGGATGGGAAGGCAATGAAGGGGGAAAGATAAAAAATATATGACCTTTGAAAATCTGTATGGAAACCCACTAATGTAGAAACTCCCATATATA
>LOJH01009068.1:9428-22949 GCA_001685095.1 Ellobius talpinus
CCCCTTTAAGTAATAAATATCCAATTCTATTCCATACTATGTGTCTGCCCACATTTCCCACCCACACGCCCGCCCGCCACAGCTGCGGCTAGGACTATGCACCTTCGGGGACTTACTGTGCCATGCCGCTTGCACCAGCCCACCCTGCTGCAAGTGGAATGGGCCAGGGCTCATGGCTGCTCTGACAGATTTTTAACATCACTAATGTATAGAAAATATACTTCATTGTATAGATAAATCCATTCTTTATTGACACCTAAACTACCGACAAAAAGAACTGTAATGCACCTCCATGTCAGCAAGTACACAGTCAAAACAGGGTTCATAAGCAGAAAAATAATTAGGTATCCATAGATTAAATATGAATTTTCACCAAGACTTCAGTATTAACCATTTACCTATTTTGGAAAAGTACACGTTTCTGTGGCCTGATGAAAAAGCAAACCTGAATACTGAAACTTTATAAGTCTCTGTTATTATTTGTGAGTTGGCAGTCCAAAGAAAGACTTGCTGTTTTTTTCACCCAATTTGCAGCACTTATATCAAAGTATAGGGCTTGATAAACTTCCCCCAAAATTCTTCACATGTTGTTTCCTAGAAACCATTTTCTATCAGGAATCCCTGGTGCTCATAGCCCACAGACACAGGTCTCCAAAAAGATGACCTGCTATGTAGCCAAGTACTTGAAAAGCTGATCTGTTGCTCAGTGAGAGAAACAACTGCATGGGCTCAAAAAATGTCAAGCCTTTTTTTTGAGGGGTAAGAACAACTAGGGAGAGGCTTGACTCTCACATAAGGACATTTCCCATGATGCTCACATTCCTAAGAAGTGGAGTGGGTGTTTATTGGTCTTTGAGTAGATTATGGACGTTTGTCATAGTTTAGGGTATTTAGTTCCAAGTTGTTAATGAAGAAACCCAAACAAAGAAGTTTAGATCAAGACATTTCTTTCTTTCTTTCTTCATTTTTTCCTTGATTGTTTTATTTTCCACTATTTGTTTTAATTTTCTATCTAGTATAGAAATAAATGTAGAAAGGGGATGAAAAGGAAGAGGCGATATAGGAATTACAAGAAAAAGATGTAGATTATTGAATCTACTGAAAAGCAACCACTAGTCTCAAATATTTTACATTGGTGTGGATTTTTGTATATTGATACAAACTTAAGATTATTTTTGTTATAATATACTGTATATATGATTTTATTCTTGTCTAAGGTATTGTACCTATGCAGGTTAGTACTTAATCACCTATAACAAGCAAACTTGTAGTCATGTTACGTATGTTTTCAAGGTCAAACAGAGATATATTTTATATTGACTGATGGTTTTAAAGCACTTCAGAGACCTACAGAATGTGACATTTAAAATGTTTTAATATCATAGGGCTTTTCATGACAGTGAAACAAGTCTGCTCCTGGTAACACTAATCTGTTTGAGAAAAGAGGATGGGCATCAAAGAACTTCTCTTAACAGAGGTTTCTTTCCCACCTAATTCCACAGCCATTCAATCCCAAAGAAACACACAGAGGCCTATGTTAAACTGGTTGGCCTATAAGCTCAGTTATTCATTAACTATTACATCTTAAAATAACACATAATTCTTGTCTGTGTTAGTCACGTGGCTTGGTACTTTTTATCAGTGAGGCATTTTCATCTTGCTTTCTCTGCATCTGGTGACAGTTGCAGACTGAGCCTTTCCTTTTCCCAGAATTCTCTTATTCTGGTTGCCCTGCCTTTAATTCCTGCCTGGCTACTGGCCAATCAGCATTTTATTAAACCAATACAAGTGAAAAATCTTTACAGGTTACAAGACTATTGTACCACAGTAAACCTCCATATTCAGTTTGTTTTCTTTGTGACTAAGACTATGCCCTGTACAAGAAAATGCTCTCTCCTCAACTGCTGACAATATGCTGTCCAAATTGTACAAGAAGTACATAAAAGATCACTGCCAAACTTTTCTAAGACAAAGTAGGACATCTACCACTTCAAAAAACCTGATTCACAAAGTTTGTCCTAGGCTTCTATGCCAAAGGTAGATGAATCAACATTGCACAGAACCTTAGATGAATATCCAGGCAACTAATAGTCTCTGTCATTTCTACAGTTTCAAAAGTTGCTTGCTCTGTAATTCTTGTTTGCTCACACAATATGTTATCCTTCTTGTCTCTCTGATAGGAGTAAAGATCAAAATAGCTATAGTTTTAGAATTTTCCTTGGTAACAGATTAAAAAAAATGCACAAAAAGATGTGAAGTTTATAAGATTGAAAACATAAAAGCTTGTTTATCTAAAAATAAATTTTAATGTCAAAAGGATATTTTTAAGTTAGCAATGCAAGTGATGATGAAGCATGTGTTCAGTGTAAAATTTTGGACTCACCAAGATAGATAATAGAGTAATAGAGCATTTTCTCCAAAGTTGCTAACTACAAATGGACTGGACATTGTGAATATCTTTATTACCTGATAAGTATTCTTATTGGATAAAGTTTTACTCTGTTAGAGTTTAAAAATTTCCTTTTTATTTAGATAAAAAGGGTGAAATGTTGTGGGATAATCTTTTGTACATTGTGAAGATGGATCTCTGCCAAAACACTTCTGATTGATTTAATAAAGAGCCAAACAGCAAATAACGAGGCAGGAGAGTATAACTGCAACTTCTAGACAGAGATAGGAACTCTGGGAAGATATCAGAGATGAAAAGATTTGCCAGTAGAAGAAAGTCAGACATAAGGTACTGAGGAGAGGCAATGAGTCATGTGGCAAAATATAGATTAATATAATGGATTAATTTGTTTTAAGAGATACTTGTGAACAAGCTTAAGCAATGGCCAAGCTTTAAAAATTAATAAAAGTCTCCATGTCATTATTTGGGAGTTGGTGGCCCAAGGAAAGACCTAGTATATGTATATGCTAATTTATTTGAAGTTAACAAAAATAATTTAGTGGGTGAATGAAAGAAAAGTGATATTCAGTTATAGTATAACTTACCAGAGATACTATGCTTCTCAATTCTACTGAAAGTTACACAAAGAAACAGAAATATCCATAACATGTAGGTAAAGCCTGATATGTAAGAAAGGAACTCTAAAGATAGATTAATGGAGGAAGCTATAGATATAGATAATGGCTCTAGAATTATAAGTATTTAAATATCCCTTACCAGTCACAACTGTTGGAAACAGGAAGAATATGAGAAATTCTTTGAGAAGTAATACAATTTGTCATCCCTCATCCTAGATTTTACTAACTTAGAAAATAGTAGGAGAATTTTTCTTCTTATTATTCCAATGATTGAACTTTGATATTACACTTTTCATTACTACAAAGAGGAAGGAAAATTGAAAAAATATTATTTAAATTAATATATATGAACAAATCTTCAAAAATCTTAGGACTATAAAGTTGCTATTTAAATTAATATATATGAACAAATCTTCAAAAATCTTAGGACTATAAAGTTGCCATTTATAATGCTTCATAAAATGTTAAGGAAATAAGATATCAGTTTGCCAACAATGGGTAATCACATAGAAGAGGACACAGTTTCATCAATTCATAATTTTTGCTTGAAGGACTAATTGTATATAACTATCTAGTTACCTTTCTTTTAAAAATACATTTAATGAGTTCTAGAAAACAGGTATTATCCATTTTTTATCTTATAAAATGTATTTTGCAAAATAGACTGCACACACAATAAAGATGCTTTTAGCTTACTTCTCGGTGAGTGTAATCTGGAGCCTGATTTCTTTGCTTAATTTACATGAGAACATTTTCAAAATAAATACATAATGCATATCATATAATCACATCATATTAATGAATCAGGCATTATTGTAAATTAATTTATTTAAAGTAAGATTCTGTATCAAATACTGACAATGACTAATATATAGCTGTTAACATGATTGTAAACTTACAGTCAGTTACACATGCTTGATGAATACATCCATTTTATCTGCATATAATTAGAAGGTTGTCATAAAAGAGTTATAAAGTAGATTCCCAACATTGCTTAGGATAGAAAGCCTGTGGTAATTACAATTCTAGGCAGACTAAAATCATGAGAGATTTTTTTTGACTTTTCTGCACTAATTGTAAGTATACTGAGAACTATATATAGAATATTTAGAAATGAATACTAAATGACAATAACACATTTACTACAAATATTGCCACATGATATAGCATTCAAAATATAGTGTAACATTAATAAACAGGTTTACTACTGTTTATTAATCAATGATTCAATTTTATTAATGAATGTTCAAGTACCTACTAAATTTATCCTCATGATCTATGTTTATAGCATTTTTGGGGACAACTATTTTTAAAAATGTTTAAAAGTCTCGACAGAGCAGCCACGAGCCCGGGCTGGTTCCGCTTGTGCTGCGGGGTGGGCTGGTACAGTGGCACAGTAAGTCACCGAAGGTGCAGAGTGGCAGCAGCGGCGGGCACGTGCATGGGAGACACGTGGGCAGACACATTGTATGGAATAGAATTGTATATTTATTACTTAAAGAAGGGGGGAAAGAAGAGGGGGGAGAGGGAAGAGAGAAGAAGAGAGACAGGGACAGAGGTGGGCCCCAAGAGACACACGTGCCAGAGAGAACAGAGATCCAAGATGGTGGGGGAGGGCAGGGTCACTGGGAGTGGGCATGGCTTGACTCTTAAAGAGACAAAAACCATAGCAACTATAAACTTGCAATTATAAAAAGGATGCTTTTGCATTTGTACTGCAATACACCTGCCCATATACTGGTAACGCAATTCCAAATGTACTTATGCATAACAAAATCTTCAGTCTATTTTTCACAATTTAGATATTGTTTTTTGTCCAATGTCTACTGTATATTTTTGTATTAATTCATTGAGAATTTGTTACAATATCTTTTGATATATTTACCACCACTATCTATTCTAAGAACTCACCCTCAGCTCCCTACCTCCTCCAACTTCATGTTAAAATTATATTTCTAATAATCCACCAAATTTAAGTTTTACTGCTCATATACTCATGGATGTGAATTTATGAGTTTTGTTATTCCACTTAGAGAAATTTTGGTGGATAATCACTTTCTCATCTGGCATATATAAATATTTTAAGTACAATGGAGTCAGAAGATGAAGATAAAGATTATATTACATATTGATAAGAAAACAGTATTTATAAATGAATAAATTTGAAGTATTTATCTAATTATTCTCCACCAATAAATACTCAGAAGTCAGATTTCAGGGTAAGACGCCAATTAATCAGAGAAGCAGCAAGGGACTGACCAATGGTCCCTTTTCTTTTTCCTTTCTTGACCTAAAAATTCTTAGAATCATTCTAAACCCCCCTATCTCTCTCTATGTCCTTGATCTTCCAATATAGCTAAGCCTAATTTTTTCAACTAGTAGCTAGCTCTCTCCTCTAACTGAAAGCAAACTTCATTGCCAGTGTTGCAAGTGTTAGAGTGCAATGAAGTAGCCCACAAATTTCCCCCACTTTGTCTAAATATAAGGGAAGGTTTTAAGTCTAACACAATAGAACAATATGCAATAAGAACAATTATCAGGTAAGTATACACTGATATTGTAATTTTTATTTGGCAACATTGGAGAAAGTACTCCATTATCTCTTTTATCTTGATGATATAAAGTTTTGTACATAATTTATTTTCTATTCTAACTTGTATTAATTACCACCCCAAAGTTATCTTTAAAATATAAAAACATTTATTTAGGCAAACAATTTAAGCCTTTATGTCTTCCAACCTTATATATTTTACACAGTTTTTTTGAGTTTCTTTTCTGAATTTGGTAACAAGAAAAAATGTAACTATGACTGTCTAGTCTTCTACCCTATCAGATACCCAAGAAATATATAATATTACTTGAGTAAACAGGAAGTACAGAGCAAACAACTTTCAAAAGTACAGAAACAATAGCTAAATTTGGCTGTCTGGAGAGTTACCCAAAGTTCCTCTACAGTGCACTATTGGGGTTTCCACCATTGGCCTGCAAGCCTGAAATATCTGGCATGTTTTCTGTGAAGCAGGAATTTTGAGGTATTATCTTACTTTGTCTTGGCAAAGTTCAGCAGTCACTTTTTTGTGTCCTGCTTGTCCAAATTACACAGCATCTTGTCAGTAGTCAAGGCAAGGAAAGTTTCTTGTCCAGTGACTAACTTTTGCCACAAAGTATTCAAACTCTATATGGAGGTTGTTCCAGGCCCATTTTCTTCTCTGAAGTAGATTGGTGCTTCCAGGAGCTGAAATGCCTCACGGTCATAAAAAGCCTTATGTTCTTAAAACATTTTAAGTGCCATATTTTGTAGATCTCTAAATTGTTTGAAGACCACCAGTCAATCTAAAATATATCTGTTTGACTTTGAAAGCATACTTAACATGATTATAACTTTGATTATTATAGATGACTCTTACTAACCTGTATATCTTGATTATAATTAATTTTAGCAATAACTACATTGTGAAATAAACTTCATAGGTACAATACCTTAAACAAATATATATATATATATATACAGTATAACAAAAATAGCTTTAAATTTGTATCCATATGCAAAAATTCATACCAATGTACAATATTTAAGACTAGGAGTTGCCTATTTAGTATAAAAGTAGATCCACCTGTCTCTGCCTCCCGAGTGCTGGAATTAAAGGCATGTGCTACCACCTGGCTAAAACTCTTTTTTTTAAAAAGAATACGTCCCCCCTTTAAGAATTCCCAGGTGTTTCACTAGTTCTGTTGATGATGACAGCAATCTGAGGCTGTTTGTTGCTGTGCAACTTTGCTGGGTAAAGGACATGTGCAGTACTTAGAGTGGCTGAGGACCCCTGCAGCTGCTTGCATGTACGTAGGAGTTGAGAATATATGATGGTGGCAGCAGCAGTAAAATACAAAGTAGGTGTTTAAGCGACTTGGTGTGGCAGTGTTCTGAGAAGGGGGTCCAGAGGAAACTTACAACCCAGGGGGAGAGGTAAGGAACATCTGAGAAGCAGACATAATGGGACATGTGGAGGAAGCCCACATGTGGGGGAGCAGGGCACAAGGGCCACCTGAATAAAACAACTGGCTGGCTCTGTCAGTGATTAGCAAACTCTGTTGGTGTTTGGAGACTAGCAGCCTATGGCATTTGAGACTGAGTGTTGCTAGCAGCTAGAAACTACAGTAGAGAGACTACAATGGGAAAATATCAGACTCCCATGGAGGGTCTGGGTGGAGGAAGGGAAATCCAGCTGCAGTGATGACTGGAAATTGCAAAAACAGCAGCAAGTGCCTGCCTTGTGATTTCGTGCTCAGAATCATGGGATGCTAGATGTAAGGTTTATCTAATTATTCTTTATCAACCAAAATTTGGGCTGGAGAGATTGCTCAGAGGTTGAGAACACTGACTGCTCTTCCAAAGGTCCTGAGTTCAATTCCCAGCAACAATGTGGTGGCTCACAACCATCTATTGTGAGATCTGGTGCCCTCTTCTGGCCTGCAGGCATACATGCAGGCAGAATACTGTTTACATAATAAAGAAATCTAAAAAAAAAACTTGGGAGTCAGATATTAGGGCTCGAGCCTGAATGAACAGAGATTTGGTGGAAAAGCTACCAGTTACCTCCTCCTCCTCCTTTTTTCTCTCTCTCTTATTCCTTGATCCAAAAGGGTCAAGAATTTAACCTCCTCGCTATTTCCTTTGTCTCTCTGTATGTCCTGGTTTCTCAAAATCCTCTATAGCTAATTTTGGTCAGCTAGTAACAAGCTCTGCCCTCTGATTGAAAATAAACTTTATTGTCAGTCTCAGAAGGGTAAGCGTGTGATAAAAATATCCGACAATAAAAGTTTTCTGTTGGCGTGAATTTTGAAAGCAAAGTGAAGTAGATGGCGTGGCCTGATGTGTCCTGAATATCCTGAAAACATTGTTCACTTCCTCCTTTCCTTTGTCTGTCCTTTGCCTACGCAGAGCATTGTGCTTTCTAAACATTTCTTCTATTGTTAGAGAAAGGCTGGGAGTAGAATATTCATGAAGTGAAGAAAATATCCAGGACAAAAAATCCTTTAAGATGCACACAGTAGGAGCACATCCTCAAATCATTAGTTACATTACTATGTTAAATTATACTAGTAAATTGTACTTACTTTCAGTTGAAAGCACATTAGGTTTTGAATTAGAAAGCTATAAGTAGAACCACTGTAGCATTCCTATTTTGGCTATCAAATGTATTGATCATTCTTTCTATATGTTTATGGATATAATTAGGACAATAACAGAAGATGCTGCCTGAAGTGAAAGGTGGTAGCACCTCCCATTAGCTCAACTTACCCTTATGCCATGAATATGCACTCACCTTTAAAATCTCTCCAAGTAAAACATAATTTAAAAACTTCATGAGCTAAGAGAAATTGCTCTCCTAAATAATTTCAATAGAATGAGGACTACACAAGTCACCTGTCATAGATTAAAATGAGAAATGGACTCTATATGTTTGAACACCTAATGACCAATTATTGATATTGTTTCAGGAGGTTCTGTTGGCTGAGATTTGTTGGGGGAGTTATTAGGTCACTGGGGTAAGCTTGGAAATTACACAGTCTCACTCCATCTACACCATATGTTTCACATCTGTGATTACGAATATTACCTCACACAGCTGCTTTTGCTGTATGCCTATTCACTGTTACTTTGCCTCCAACTAGTGTCGATACCACTGGAATTGCAAGCATAAATCAACTTTTCTGCCATTAAGTCCCATGTGTGATCATGTATTTTATGACAGCCAGAGAAAATTAAGTAATATACCTCTATAAGACACAAAAGAACAGTTTTCTCCCTTAAACTCCCTCATCCTCTTGTCTAATCTTTCATTCTTCAACGTTTGTTGTTTTTAACTAAATCTCAAATGTTCAATTTTACCAATAAAGACTCTGAAGCTAGATGCTGAACTGAAAATCTGCTAGCTCTGAGAGGTAGAGAAAGCACTCAGGCTGACCTTTCTTCTCTACCAAAGTTAGAGAAAATGAAAATTATACTACAAAGTATCAAACAAAACTCCTGAAATTCAATGTCCTTACCTTCTCTTTCCTGTGCATCTCTCTGTCCATCCTTCTGGCTCTCTCTTACCCTCTATGTTTATTTTCTTAAGTCCTCTGTTAATTTCCTGTAACTCATTGTTTGCTTCACCTCTTGACCTATGGTTGACTTTATTTAATACTTTCTAAAATATTCAACCAGAAAGCTCTTGGGTTAAAGGTGTGTAGTAGGGCTAAGCCACACCACAATTGGAAACAGACTTTTCCAGTAATCAAATATTCTGTAACTTTCTCACTTTATGCCTAAATAAAGAGGAAAAATTTTAACTCTAACAGTGAAACTGTTTACAATAATGAAGCTATTTCTACCACATTTACCACAATGTCCAGCATGGTTGTATGTAGCAGTTTTAAGATTAAGTATTTTTGAGTTCGAAGTTCTCTAAAATGCAAGTTTGTGTCAGTCTCATTTGAATTAGTAATTTGAAAGTCCTGAGCAGTTTGTTGGATGCTGTTTGTTATTTTAGGGGCGACCCTGGAAAGATGGTAGAATGGGTGCCTGTGCTAACCTGGGGCTCTGAGCTAGGATTTCTGGCTGGTTAGCTGGATATGGGCAACAACGCTTGGCCAATTTACTCTTTTCTTTGAGACATTTTCTCTTTGTGATCTGTTCTTTTTCTTCAGATATTTCACTTGTCCAATGGTCTCCAGAATCCTTAGTTGGATGCTTTCACTCTCTTAGAAAATGAAAGCAAAACCCTGCCCCAACCCTAAATCTGTGTGTGGGATCAGGGTCTTCCTTTTATGGCAAGTTGTACCTTTCCTAGGGGAAAAAATAGGTGATTTTTGAAAACAGAAAATATACCTATATGCCCCTTTCTTTTTACAAATAAATTTACTATTTAAGTATATGTATTTGTGATCACAAAGGACATTTACTTTTAATTTCAGCCTGCCTTTTCCAAGCAGGTTTTAAATTTTAATCACCGTAATACTTATGTGTGTGATTCTGCCTCCCAAGTGATGAGATTAAAATGTGAACCAAAGCCTGGCTGTAGATTCCTGTAATACTTATTCTCACAAGGTTGTCCTTGTTTAATTTAGTTCTCCATTTCCCCTTATTTTTTAGTTTAGGGGTAAACTTTCAAGATTTTCAATGTATAATGTATCATTCTTGCAGATTTATTCTGACTTTGTTCTATGGAAAATTTTAATATTAGATTCTTAATTGAATATGATGCCATTGTCCACTATTTAATTATTTTCAGATGTCTTGTCTGTATTGTTTGTATGAGCTACACAAAATTTGATATCTTTTCTAAGTTTTACTATGTTTTGCCATCTCCATTCATGACCTGATATCTTTGCTATTTATATGCCAGTTAGTGGTTTTCCAATTTGAAGATCATATAGCTATAGAATTGCCCATACGCTGTGAATTTTAGAAGAAAGAGATTTTTCTTTTGCTTTCCTAGTTGTCTTGTAGTCAGCAGTGCTTTGCTAGTTTTGTAGATTTTTTTGTAAGTATTGGGTATCCCAACCCCCAATCTATAGGCTGCTGCTTTCTATTAGTTTGCTTCCATCACTGACTGATGAACCATCATTAAACCTTGCTTTAGTCAATGTTGTGACCACTACTTTGGTCCCCACCATTAAATAGGTAACCTCTAAAAAGAAAAGTTTGTTTTAGCTTTGGGTTCAAGAGGAAAAGTCCATGATGATGGGGTAGTCACAGTGGTTGGTTGTAAGGCCAGGAAGCTGGGAGCAGACCTCTTGACTGCAAACACAAAGCAGACAGAGAAAGAGGATAAAGACAACAGGAAGTTGGTGAGGCTATAAACCCTTCTCCAGTGTCACCAATGTGGACCAACTTTTCAAATATGTGACACTGTGGTTCTTATTTAAGATGTGATTGGATTCAAATTATTAAGAGGTACTCTCAAAAAAGTAACCCCTGTCTATGCACTAAAAATTATATGATGTCAAAAATCGTACTTTATGAACACAAACATACTTCTGTTTGTATCAATAGTAGTTTGAAAAATAATTTTTCTTAATAAAAATAAGAACGCTGAAATGTTTATTTCATTTTTTAAAATATTTTATAAAACAGTGTTCTATAATAAGAGACAAACTTGCATACTATATTTTGTAATTGTATAAAAATATTAGCATTTATCAGTTTTAATTCATGATATGGAGTATTTATAAAAAAACACAAAGTGCATTTATTAACAAAAATTATTTAAAGTATTGCAGAAACATGTGGATTCTTGAAAATTATTTAATATATTTATTTTTGATACTTCAAATTTTGTATTATGCCATAGACAAAATGTATAGGTGATGAGCACTTTTTAGTAGTATTATCCCAGTTTGAACACGGTCAAATATTATATTTGCTATCAAAATCAGCCTACAAGACTTTGTCCTATGCTGGGCCTAATGAGGCCTAGTGTAACTTCCTGAGCCTAACTTGAGTTTGGTGAGGCCCAGGGTAACTTCCTGAGCCTAACTCGAGTTTGGAGAGGCCCAGGGTAACTTCCTGAGCCTAACTTGAGTTTGGTGAGGCCCAGGGTAACTTCTTGAGCCTAACTTGAGTTTGGAGAAGAGTGATTCAGCACAGCCTGACCTAGGCCCGCCTCTGTCCAGCCACCTCTGACAAAGCAGGATGTTATTGGCCCATATTTCTTACTTCACCTCACCCCATCCCAAGACTCCTGCCCACTACTTCAGCCTATAGAAGTTCCTGCCCTGATACAATAAAGTGAGATCCTGCTTCAACAGACTCCCAGCTCAGTGTGTGTTTCTCCTTGGTGGCCAGGAGGGAGGTCTGGGTCATCAACACTTACCATCCTGCTCAGCCCCAGGGAAAGATAGCAGGATCTGTCTCAATGCTATCACTGGAGAACCCAGCAGACTGTTGCCCCATGTGAGGAACTGGAGAACCGCTGATTTGCCAATTGGTCTGTGGGTGAGTGTACCCTCATTTAATATGGGGCAGTATTTTATTAAACAAAATCCTGCTTTGGAACCTAATTCTGTGTACCCATACCTAGGCCCCTTTGACAGTGCCCCTAGGCACTCCAGGGGTCCTTTGCCTCCAGATCTGCCTACAAACCCCTTTCAAGTACCGGCTGCCCTGCCACCTTACTCCTGGAGGGACCTGCCCAATAGGGAAGTTGCCTCTGCCCTCCAGTTTCAGAGCAGGGAGGAAGCATTAGGAGGGGAAGTGACTACTTCTGGAGCCACATAGGGAGGAACAGCAATCCTGTTTCCAGTAAATGTTAACCCAGGTGTTAACTGGCCTAATGCCTGGTACCCTTGGGAAGCCCAGGATCTTAAGGACCTAAAGAAGGCTGTAGTTTAAAATGTGCCAAATTCACCCCAGGCCAAGATTATCCTCCAGGGGTTAGCCCATCAATCTTGCACCAACCAGGACTGGAGAGATCTGGCCAGGGCTGTGCTTAAGGGAACTATTTCTCAAGTGGGATGCCTTCTTTAGAGAGGAGTGCCGGTTCCAAACTGAGCGCAATCAAGCAGCTAACCTCGCTATCCCCATCAATTATGGAATGTTCTCGGGACTTCAGCAGGCAGCCATCCTTACTCCGTATCAGGACCAGGTTATGGTGCTAGGTTTCGTGGCTTGGAAGAAGCTTTAGGAGGGTCTCATTGCAGCCCCAGTGTGAGGGATCACCCAGAAGCCAGACGAGGACCTTGTATCCTTTATATAAAGGGTCAACATAAGCCTTAAGAGAAAGAGCCCCCTGGGGAACTTAGGGACTGGTTTCTTTGAATGTTGATGTGGGAGGGCATTAATACAACCATAAACTAGCATGTGTGGGACTTAGGGATCGTACCATGGGGAAGTGGATCAAAGACTATGGCTGCCTCCATGCAGGCCACAAATAAAGAAGAGATGACAACCTTGGTTAACATCCTCCAGCAAGTAACTATAGTGGGGAAGCAGACCTCTTTTGCCTCTGGAGGGGAAGGGCATTTCAAAAGAGAATGTCCTAATAAGGCTAAAGTTAGTCAGCGAGCTCCAGCAAAGTCTGGTGTGTCATGCACCCCATACCCCTGGTGCAAAAAGGGTAAAGGATTATAGGTCCAATCTCCAGGGGAAGCCTTTAACCTCCCCCAGGGGCTATCCCCAGCCCCCCCATTAAGAAAGAGGAAAAGGGCAGTCAAAGCAAACTGGATGGGGCCTGATGTGGGATTTCCCTCTGTATGCTGTGATTACCATTAATGAATAAAGAAATCTTACTTGAGCTGATAGCAAGGCAGAACTTAGCTAGGCAGAGAAAACTAAACTGAATGCTGGGAGAAAGAAAGCGGAGTTTAGGAGAAGCTATGTAGCTACACTGGAAACAGACACTGGGAACTTTACCTGGTAAACCACAGCCATGTGGCAATACACAGATGACCAGAAGTTGGTTAAATTAAGATATAAGTGTTAGCCAATAAGAAGCTAGAGCTAATGGGCCA
>LOJH01009069.1:7812-28847 GCA_001685095.1 Ellobius talpinus
TTTTTAATGTGCGCTTGAGTGTGTGTGTGTATGTGTGTGTATGTGTGTGTGTGTGTATGTGTGTGAGCGTGCGCATGCGCATGTGTGTATGTGTGTGTGTGTGTGTGTGTGTGTGTGTGTGCATGCGTACATATGTACCATGAGCACACAGGAGCCTACTGAAGTCGGAAGAGATAGATGCCAGATCTCCAGGCACTGGAGCTAAGACATCTGAGTCACTGTGTGGGTACTGGAAACCAAACCCAGGTTCTCTGCAAGAGCAATGAGTCTGCTTCACTGCCGACCCAACAGTCCAACCATCATTAAGCATTTTGCAAGGCACGGGCTTGAAGTTTTCACTGAACTTTTAAATGTTCTTTACAACTCTGTACTGTGTACACGCTCAAGTCAACTTTCTCTTCTAGTACTTTTATCATTCGAATCCCTCCTGCTGCTCATTTGTTACTAGTTTTAGAAATATCACCTTTTAATTCTATGGATGAGCTTCCTTTGTTTTCAAGTTTGCTCTGTTTCTCATTTTTTTCATATATTTCTAGTCAATTTAGGTTTACTGTGGTTTTCCCCTCATTAGCTTTTTCAGGTTAGTTGTCTTTAAATTAGTTCAACATATTTCGCAGTGAGAACACTTCTATACCATTTGAGAGCAGTATTTATGTTTTAGTGAATGATTCAAAGGCGTTGTTGCTAATCACGAATCACCTGGACAGAAGAGCCGCATTTCATGGGTCCCTTTTGCAGCGGTTATAGAGAGCTAGCATCCAATGCCACTGCTGAGCACCCTGGGAAACCAGAAATCTGTAATTCTGAGGCTGTAGGTCTGAAATCAAGATATCTGTAGCTATGCTTTCACCAAACCCTAGGGGAATATCCTTCTTGGCCTCTTGCTAGCTTTCACTGCTGTTGTCAATCCTCAGCATTCCTTGGCCTGTGGCTGCATTCTTTGCCCCTGCTGTCTCAGAGTTTTCCGTTGGTTTACACAGGACAGTATTCTCCATTTTATTTTATTTTATATTATTTTATTTTATTTTATATCATGACTCCAGCCACCTTAATAATCTCATCTTGACTTGATTATATTTATAAAGATCCTATTTCCGACTAAACTCACTCTTTAGGGATGTCACAATTCAACCCACGGCAAAATAAGGAAAGGAAAGAGATTAGGTAACTTGCCAAAAGTTGTGAAGTTTAGTTACTAATCCCATTTCTTCTCTCAGAGGCTTTCTCAGTATTGTAAAATAAATCCAAAGACCTCACAATGGAGGTTCACAGTAAGGACATCTCACTGAAATATCTGTTTATCCACCAGGGGGAGCCGGGTGCAGTGGGGCTCCCGGGACAGCCTGGGGTCCCAGGAGAAGACGGAGCCTCTGGAAAGAAGGTAATTTTATCGTTTTTATATTATCAGAGTGTCAAAACCATGGCACCAAAGAAACATCTCAGTCCTCCGGGACCTAGGCTTAATCTACCCAGGGCAGACTTTATCTGTGTGTACGAACCTTCTCGTTTACCCCAGAAAGAACCCGGTTCCGTGGTTACCTTGGTGCCGTACACGCTCTTAGCTTTGGCTGGTGTTTTGGCCTTGACACTTCCTGCTTTCTCTAAGAGTTCTAAAAATCACAACAATTTAATCTCAAACAAAAACATTTTTCTCCCCGCAAAAGAGTGTGTAGATGCATCTAAGAAATTAGTCTGTCGCAAGGGCACTGAACTATTTTCTGCTGACATTTGAAGTACTCGGTTTTCAGTAAAACTACTGAAAAATAGCAGATGGTGAGGTGGAAGGTCTTTCTTGTAAAAAAAGAAAAAAAATAATGTGAAACTGAGCTTAGGGTTTTGGAAATTGGGAGACAGGAGTTCTTTGTGGTATTTCAGCTGCTCTGGTTAAAAGGAAGTTTAATGCTATTTACTGATTTGATAAGCTTCCGATTTTAGTTTTGAGATGATAATGAAGGTCTGGCATGTTTGGGGGGTGGGTTCTACATTCTGTCCTCCAAGAACCAGCTGAGACATTTGTGTCCTTTCTTTTAGGGAGAAGCTGGGCTTCCAGGAACAAGAGGCCCAGAAGGAATGCCTGGAAAAGGACAGCCAGGTCCTAAGGTACGCAGATGACAGTTCCACAGGAGGCAGCTGTCTGTGTTTGGTCCCCATCTAAAGAGTCAATTTAGGAGCGAGATGGCTTTCATTCTGGCTATGTCAATCAGGTTTACATCTTGCTTAAAATTATGGATACTGTCTTGGAAGAAGGCAAGTGTATATTATCTGCCTCTATTTTCCCACATCCATCCTAAGACCTAGCATAGAAAAGAACTCAACACCTGTTTTCTCAACGAGAGGTCAACTGATATTCAAAGAAAGCGTGGGAAGGAAAAGAATTCTCAAGATACGTTGTTAGAGTCTGAAAGTACCTAAAATTTATTCAAATACTTACAGGCTTTCATATAATAGTAAGGCATAGCTCCTCATTAAAAAACAATTTAGGGGATGGGGTTTGTAGCTTGGTGAGAGAATGCACTTAGCATAGGCAAGGCCATGGGTTAGGTTCCTAGTCTAAAGCATGAATAAACAACATGGCACTTTCATTTTATTCCCTCTAGAAATGCCACTTGAATAACCTGATTTTGTTGCTGTTGTTATTTGTTTGTTTTGGTTTGGTTTGGAGTCAGGGTTTCTCTGTGTGGGCTGTTCTAGAACTCTGAAGGCCAGGCTGGCCTGAAACTCAGAGATTTGCCTGCCTCTGCCTCCCAAGTGCTGGGACTAATAGCATGTGCCACCATTGCCCAACATCTTTGTATGTCAAAATGAGAAGATATAAATTCACCCACAGGATTAGATTTTTAGCAGCATAACATACCATCTCTAAGGGGCCAGAATTCCTATAGCTTTTATGCAGAGTTTTCAATCACAATACATCCCATACATATTAGTGTTCTATTTATAATTCTATTAAAATACTGATATCTCAATTAATCAGCCTTGTCAAAGTATTACTAAAGTAAAACCCTTAGTCTTAAAGGTGAGAAACTGAAATTTAAATATATCTGTACAATTTCAACCACTTGAACCTATCAACTTTTTCTTCAAACAAGGAGACAGGAACACTTTCTAAAACATCGCATAAAATATATGTTTAGAAATGCTGGCCTATCCACAATCAGAAGTGAGGCTATGCAGAAGGGTGGTGTGTCCGAGAAAGACCTGAAGTTTAGGTAATGAAGTGGCTGGAGAAATCCCCAGAGCAGCAAGAACACATGAGTACTGAGTGTGGGAAACCTGAGAGAATGGGCGTCAATGCAGGGGCAAAGGTACCGAATGCACCCATCACCAAGGAGAATGCAGTACAAATAACTGCTGGAACATAAGATGCAGCCAGGCCACCCCGGGCAGCACTGCTGCTTCATGGACACGTGGCTGTGCACTTGTGTTCTTAGGTGATTAGGTCTGGAGGTTTAATTCGGTGGAGGATGAAAGAAATTAAATAGCTGTGGTCCTGCCCTTCTCTCCACGGTGGAGCAGGCGCTGTCTGGATGCGTTTATCAGCTTTGTCCCTGCCCTTAGTTAGTGTGTGCTCTGCAGACTTAGTTGCATCCTTGTGGATCCAGTTGGAGGCTGTTGTTTTTTTCAGCAGAGCATCCTTTTGTTGATGTGTTAGTACCTGAGTCATTGGTTTTCAAGGTGTAGTCCCTAGATCAGCTGGGTCTGCATTACTTAGGGAATATTTGATATGCAAATTATTGGTCCTTTGTGGAAACCAACTAAATCAGAAACTCTCTGGACATGGGATCTAGAAATCTGTGCTCTCTCAAGCCCTCCAGATGATGGTGATCCTTGTTTTGAAAACTTTGGCTCCACCAGGCATACCAGCAATGTGCTCTACTGGTGTATCAGCAATGTGCTCCACTGGGTGTACCAGCAATGTGTTCTGCTGGGTGTACCAGCAATGTTCTCCACTGGGTGTACCAGCAATGTGCTCCACTGGGTGTATCAGCAATGTGCTCCATTGGGTGTACCAGCAATGTGCTCCATTGGGTGTGCCAGCAATGTGCCAGTGACATCAGCCACAAACCCAAAGAGAAAGTCCTTCATTAACCTGAACCCACATATGGATGTAATGCCCCACAGTAGAGCCTCATTGAAAGAGAGCACTTTATTGCTGAGAGCTTTTGTGGAATGTCGCAGATATGGTTGTGGGAACACTGCTAGGCTCGGCCATGCTGAGGAGCCATGGAAGGCAGTTTCCAGCTCTGCTTCAGGTTACTGCTTGACTATCCTTTTACCAACAAAATTATTGGCCTTCTTATGTAGAATGAACTAGTCTCCCTGGTGGGGAAGAATGGGGCCTTGATATGAAGAATGTCTCTTTTAGTGTTTTTAGACTGAAATACCATGGAAATTGAGACATGGGTAAAAACCATCTCTTTTCCAAAATATCGGATTAGGACCATCTGTGTACAGACTCATGGTACAGAAGACTCAGCAATTCAAGCAAAAGTTCTCTGCCATTCAGAGCTTAAAAACATCAAATCCTTTTGAGTGAATGACAAAGCCTGGGTAGGTTTCTGATGAGCTTTGGCAAACCTTGGGTGGCCAGGCCATGCCTAACAGGCTCACTTGAAAACCACTGTTTGCTGAGAGCCTGGCTCTGATGTGGATGCTGTGAGACTGTGTGCTAATACAGCCTCTATATCTTCGTAATTATTCCATCAGGGCGATGAAGGAAAGAAAGGGAGCAAAGGAAATCAAGGACAGAGGGGGTTTCCAGGACCCGAGGGGCCAAAGGTATGTTTCTTATATTCTCATCTGTGCTTTGAGGAGATGGTAACTGTGTCTGGTTTTAATAGAATATTAAATTTCCACTTCAAATTTGATTACTTGTTTCCTTCCCAACAAATACATGACAAAAACCCCCCAAAGGAAAATGTCTTTGGAAAACTTTCTCTTTCCAGACCCTAATAGGATGGAGTAAAGAGCTCTCACAGAGTATATAACCATTTATGATAGATTCTGGGAGACTCTAACGCCAGTCATCGCTAGTAATTACGTAAAGGTGGGGCCATAGCACACCCTGCTCCTCAGCATGTTCTTTAGCTAAGCAACAGTGAGCCCAGCACTCACTGACAGGTAGCCTCCATGATGCTGAAGAGGGCTTTGGAAGGCCTGTCCCATCATGCTCTGCTTTCAGCCATCCAAGCCAATCACTCCTACAGCTGGAGAATGTGGTCTAGTTCCCAGAGCAATCAGGACAATACAGAGTTTAACAGAGAGTACTTAGAACCATCTCTGGCACTCAGTAAATGTGTGCAGGCAAACGTGGTACTGGAGCAGGAGCCGAGAGTCCTGGATCTTGACCTGTAGGCAATAGGAAGAGGTCCGAGACACTGGGCATGGCTTGAACACATACGGGACCTCACAGCCCACCCCCATAAGGACACACTTCTTCCAACAAGTCCATGTCTACTTTAATGAAGTCACATCGCTAACAGTGCCACTCCCTATGAACTTATGGGGGCAAGTACATTCAAACTACCACACAGGTTATCAGAAAAAAAGGTGAAAAAGTTTAACGAATAGGTAATGAGAAAATGCATTTCTTTTTGAGTTTTTAAATTAGATTTATTAACTTTATTTTAGGTGTGTGCATTTTGCCTGCATGTATGAATGTTTACCATGTACATGACTGTTGCCCTTGGAGGCCAGATTAAGGGCCTGGAGTTAGTGATGATTGTGGACCATCATGTGAATGCTGGAAATAGAAGCCAGGCCTCCCATAAGAGCTGCAAATGTAGTTCCATCTCTCCAAGCCCAAGAGAGAAACTTTTGAAAACTGGTGTTGACAAAATAAGGGAGCTACAAAACAGGATTGCCTGTAGAGCCATGATTGGTCATAGCCTTAGGGCAGTGGTCCTCAGCCTGTGGGTCACAACCCTTTTGGGGTTGCATATCTTATATCCTGTATATCAGATATTTAAATTACCATTCTTAACAGAAGCAAAATTACAGTTATGAAGTAGCAATAAAATAATTAAATGGCTGGGGGTCACCACAGCATGAGGAACTGTGTTGACTGTGTTAATGCAGGTTAGTGCCTTTCAGTGTTATGGGAAATTGTTAGAAATCCAGGTTTCTTGATCTTGCTCCCAGAGTCTCTGAGATTTGATCTTAGAAAATTTTTTGGGGATGGACCCAGGGATCCATGTTTCTTCAAGAGCCACAGGTAGTTCAAGAAACATAAGGAATTATCATTGCTTTTTATATTGTAGCTCATTTTGTTCAAAGTAAACTTGGTGTTTTAATAGAGGATTTTTTTTAAAGATGAAGAAAATTAATGTTTCTTCTATCTTTATCTCTAAAGCTAGAACCATGTGGCCAAAACTGCCAAGTTTTGCTGTGGCTGGCACATAGTCTCCTCAATTACATCTTCATTAGCTTTCTGTCCTTCACTGCCTAAGCTTGGCTGTCCTTAAACTTGCCATGTAGACCAGGCAGGCCTCAAACTCAGATATCTGCTAGCCTCTGCCTTTCCAGTGCTGGCATTAAAGGTGCCCCCCACCACACCAGGATCTAAGTTTTTCTTTAATTCCTTTTCACAAATTGGAAACTTAGCTGGGTAGGATCTTGTCTCGAGGTTATCACTCCCATTATTCCATTGCTTAAACTGTTCATCACCTTGAACGTAGGATTTAGCTACATTCCACTTCCTGGTGCTCTTTTACTCTTTAAAATTTACATTTTGTTATTTACTCTGATCAGCTTGCTCCATTTCATTATAAATCTTCATTAGATTTACCACTAATATACACACAACAGAGTCTATGCAAGGCTGTTTTGAGATTTCTTCTGCCAATGCAACTTACTCTTCACTTTAGCATTATGGAGACTTTTTGGACAAGGGCAAAAAGTAGCCACTTTCTTCACCAAATCACAAGAATGATCTCTAGGGAAAATACTAAAACTCTTCTCCTCTGAAACCTCTTGGGTGAGCCCCTAACAGTTCAAATAACTCTAAGCAAAAACAAACAAACAAAAAACCAACCAAACAAACAAAAAAACTAGTTCAAATAACTCTGTTTTCCATGATCCTACTAGTATGGCCTATTAAGCCATGTGTTTAAACATTCCACTGCTTTCATGTCCCAAAGTATCCAAGTTCAAATTTCTCCAATGAAAAATAAGGTCAGGCCTATTACAGCAATCCCCAGTCCCTGGTACTAACTTCTGTCTTAGTCAGGGTTTCTATTGCTATGAAGAGACACCATGAGCATGGCACCTCTTATAAAGAAAACATTTAATTGAGGTGTTGGCTTAGAGTTTAGAAATTCAGACCATTATTATCATGACAGGGAACATGGCAGTGTGCAGGAAGACATGGTGCTGGCTACATCTTATTCAGAAGGCAACAGGAAGTGGATTGAGTGTTACCCTGAGAGAAGCTTGAGCAAAAGAGACCTCAGAGTCCTTTCCCACAATTACACATTTCCTCCAACAAGGCCACACCTCCTAACAGTGCTACTTCCTTTGGGTCCATTTTATTTCAAGCCACCACAATATATAAAGTTGTGATGTTTTTTGTTTCTGTCCCAGTGAGTCATTTTGAACATCTTGAGATGTGCAGTAACAGTGTTTTAGAGCAGAGGCTTTCATACCGTGTTAACAGCACTTATGCCAGAATCCTCAGAGATGCTTACAGAAATACATATTCCTGGGCTCCATCAGTTAGATGTATGGAATCTGGATTTCTGGTCCTGAAACTGAGCACTGCTTCTTTGCCAAACTCTTGTCTGTGCATTAGTGTTTGGGAAACACTGGTCTAGATTCCAATGAGACACAGGGATTACCGTTTGCTCCTCAAGTCTCTGGGACCTAATATTAGATAAAATAGAGGCAGGAGAGATAGACAGAGTGGGACTGGGAGGCAGAAGGGAGTGAGAGAAAGAAAGATGTTTCAATTTCCTATTCAACTTTTAAATAAAATATCTGAAATCTGCTCCAGAAAAAGGATGTGTACGCTGTACCATGGATACTGATACAACACGGGCTATGAGAATAAAAGTGACAAAGGAGAAGGTTTATACATCAGCCGAATGTTGTAAAATTTGTGCTGAAGACTATTTCTATCATTGAATACAAGATTTTTCTGAGCTTCTTTGAAACTCAGAAAACATAAAACACAGACACCACGGATTGTTCTATCTTTATTGGCCAGTAAAAAGCTACCCAAGAGATAAAAAATTCCTACTATTCAGAAATTAATTGAACACATTTATTTAAAGGCACTGAGAACTTACAGGGTAATAACTTCAGCAGTGGTTTGCAAAGGATATTCCAGTCATTTTCATATTCACACTTCCAGAGACAGGGGTTTGAATGTTCTGAATTACACACAATATGCAGACATTTGTTTGCTTTTCTTACTATAATTACTGCATATGGTTTCTTTGCTTTAAATGTAACAGCTATTCTGGTTTTCTCAGGGAGAGCCGGGCATTATGGGCCCATTTGGAATGCCTGGAATATCAGTTCCTGGACCAGCTGGGCCTAAGGTATACATTCTTGGGACTCTTTGAAGTTGAAGGGGGAAATACATATATGTTTTTATGTCAGTGATGATGGTTCCAGTGAGCTAGAAGTTTAGTTTGGGAAGATTTCCCAAGTGTGATTAATAGTCACAGATAAACAGACTAAAAGCCCAGACTTCTCACCCCTGACACCAAGCTTGCCATGTTTCCTGCTCCCTCTCTCAATTGCTAGGCCTCAACACACATAAGAATGTCATCACATTTACAGGAGAATCTACTAAAATCTACAATTGAAAAGATGCACTCAGTTTTAAGAGAATTTGTAGGCATTCTTACATCTATATATTTGAGTCTAATTGTCATGTGTTATTTTAGTAGATTGTCCCAGACACCTACCTAGAAATTTTTGCTGACAGGCTTATTAACTCTTCATTTGAGTTTCTCAAATTTGCCCAAAGGATGAGACAGATAGATTAAGCTCCTTACACACGGGCAGTCTATTTTCACTGTGCACTTCTGTAGTTCTTCATGTAACCTAGAGCCTTGCCAATGTTATTTGAAATGAACAGGGGGATCGAGGAGGACCTGGGATGCCTGGTCTTAAAGGAGAACCTGGACTTTCTGTTAGAGGACCAAAGGTATGGTTTATTATGTTCCCTTCCTGCATGTGGGAAGGTAGACTTATGGCTGGGACTGTAACTAGGTGGGAGAGTACTTGCTTAGCATGAAAGAGGCCCTTTGTTTGATCCCTGCACTGCAAAAGAAATGAAAGAGGAGGAGAAGGAAGAGGAGTCAAAGAAGGGGGAGGTAGAACAGGAAAAAGGGAACTTGATCCCTAACATGTTAGCCAGCTTTCTGCCACCATGATGAAAAGTGCATCATCAACTTGTTTCTTTGGTCCATGGTTTCAGAGTTTTCAGGCTGTAGACCTCTGTCCCTTTGGTTTGAGATCTGTACATCAAGGTGTGAATATGTGATAGAAGATTCTTGTTTACCTCTTGGCAGTCAGTGAACTAACAGAAATAAGAAAGGACCAGAGCCCCAATATCCTCTTAAAGGAAATGCTCCCAGTGACCTAATCCCTCCAGCTAGACCCCTAGGGCTCTACTACTATCCAGGAGGGCCACAGGCTGGGGACCAACTTTGAACACATAGACCTTTGGAAGATGTTCAAGATCCCACTAAAAAGATTGATTGTTTATTTGTAAAGTTTCTTTGGTGATGAAATAAATGTAAAGAGGCTATGTCCTTTGTGGGGAAGAGAAAAGGAATAAGCAGCAGTTTTATTTTTCACATATTTAAGGGACACTAGCTCTCATGGTAAAGTGTTGACTCGGCCATTGTCAGAAAACACTCTTTTCATGTCACCAGAGTCACAACTGCCCAAGACCGCAGGTTCCTGTCACGTAAAGCTTTCAGGAATAAGGTTTTTCTTAGAAGCCAGACAACCTCAGCCATGTTGTTCATCCTGCTCCTGGGACCCTGGCTATGGAGCTGACGGAAGGAAACATGTCAAATTTCCCATGTGAAACTACAGATGTTATGTAGCACAAATTCTAGTTGGTTTTAATAATGAAAACCCAAAATCAGATATAGGGGTTACTGCTGATGATCAGAGAAGCAGAGAGGCCAGCCACTAGAAAGCTCTCTTACCTCTACCAATGCTCAGAGTGAAGGCATGATCCTGTCCTCAGTCTGCCTCTCCAGACTCCCTCTGTCCCCTCCCAACCCTTAGACTGTGCTGACACCCTGTCGCCTTCCACCTTATATTCCTCTCTCTACCCAGCCATATCTCCTGTCTCCGCCTCCCTGGTGCTGGTATTAAAGGCGCGGGATCCCAAGTGCTGGGATCACCTTTGTGTGAGCTCTGTTTCTCTGTTAGACAGATTCAATCTTTAGTGGTCCAGGGTGGCCTTGAACTAACAGAGTCCTGGGATTAAAGGTGTGAGCTACCACTCCCTGGCCTCTAGAGGCTTAGCTCTGCACTCTGATCTTCAGGCAAGCTTTACTTGTTAAAACATAAACAAAATATCATTTCCACGTTGTCTTGTTTAGTTATGTGTGTGGGACAGTTCCATGTTGTTTTGATACTGATTGTTCATACTCCATGCTTTATGCTGGTTATCTATCCTCACTCCTGCCTTTGCATGGCAATGTGCTGCTATTGTAAGCCTCACTTGCTATCTGCTGATAATTATGGGGCATTGCAAATGACGATACTTAAAGATTCTTACCCCTTCAGCCGTGTTCTCCCCTAGTGGACTCCAGAGGTGTTCTTAGTGCTATCTATTCCCGTATAGTCATGTTCACACTTTTCAGGGTCATAAGCTCCTTTAAATGTCTGATATAAGGTTGGCACATTAATTTGATTTTACATGCTACTTCAGGGAACTCTCAGGCCTGCCCTAATACCCATTTCAAAATCAGCTTTTGTGCTGATTTCTGTTGAACGAGAGACAGGTCAATGTGAATTGCTTCTGTAGGACATTTTCTTGAATTAAGCAAATAAAGGCAAAATGGCAAAATTCTATTTATAAAATTATTATGAGGTGTCCCAAATAAAATTATGTCCCTAGTCTTGACCCAAGACACTTCCTAGATTCATTGCCTTGCTCCTGGCTGTGACCAAATACCTGATAAAAAGCAATTTAAGGTCAGAAAGGTTCCATTTGGCTCATGATGTAGGAAGCAGAGTCCATCATGGTGAGGAAATCATGGTGACAAGAATTTGTTCAGATCTTGTCTTCAGGCAGATCTTCAGGCAGCAGAGAAAGGAGAATACTGGTGGTCATGGAGACTTTTCCTTTCCCCCTTTTATTAAGTCCAGACCCCAGTCTATGAGATGGTGCCAATCTACATTCAGAATGGGTCATTCTTCCTCAGGCACTCTGGAAACTCCCTCAAGGACAAAATCATAAGCCTGTCTCCCTGTGATTCCAAATCCTGTCAAACTGGCAACTTACAGTTAGGCTAGGAGTAACAAAGTTACCATAACTTCCCCAGGAGAGAAGACAAAGACCTGTAGGGAGAAAATGTGCGCCATGTGTGTCTGTACTCCCTCTGCTGAGTACCAGCGGCTGGCTAATCGCTTCCAGCTGCTCGTAATATATCATTGGCTTAGAGTACAGAAATAAAAACCAAAAGTAAAACTGAATATTTTTTCTTTTAAGCATAACCAGGGAGCATTTAATATTTTATTTATTTGCTTGTTTCATTGGTCTTCTCCTGTCATAGCATGGGCAGAGACGGTGCCTTATTTGGGGAAAAGTCTCATACAGGATGGCCAGAATTATGTTAAATGTAGTCAGAATGGCTTAGCAAGCTGATTCTGGTAGCGATCATCTCCCATTAGGATGTACCTTGATCTTGCTCCCTATTACACTATGACTTTAACAAATTATTTTGAGTTTGTGATGGTGGCAAACAGTGCACTGTTTTCATCAGTGGTCAAATAGGTGACCCGTTTAGAGGCTAGCCACATCAACCCCAGACTTTTGGGGTCGACAAGGAAACAAGGAAAGACAACTGCTGCGTTCATGGCTCTCAAACTAAATTTAACTTTCTTGGTGCTTAAAAGCCTGCAGCTTTTAGCCCTCCCTAGTCAGTTATTTATTCCTTGTCAGGAGTTAGTCTTAGTGGAGAGCTGGACTGGGGGCAACATGTTGGGTTGAGATAATCACAATTTGATCTTAGAATTTGCTTGCGTGTAAAGGAAACATTTGAAGGTGCCATTGCTTTTGCATTCATGACAAACAAAAATTGGCCTGATACTAGAGTTTCCACCTATTATAAAATAATAATAAACAAACAACCTAAAGCATAGACAGCTTTTTATCAAAGCAAGTGATGGGTACAAAGGCTGTTAGCATTCACAGTAAGAAAGTACTGTGGTGTGCTGCAAAGACACTGTTTTAAATACAGCTCTGGGAACTGAATACACCTTCCAAAAGGGTCTTCAAGTCCTTTCCGTCCTCTTCTCCCATTTTACTCTACTCGAAATTTTTTGGATTTTTATTTGTAGAATAAAATTGCAGGATGCTGCTGTCAAAAGGACAATAACATCTCTCCCTGGTCTCTGTATAGGAGTGGATGGCTGCCAGTTAAAGCCACAGTGCTGAGGTTAGCAGCAAAAAGTCAGGGCCCACTCTGTAACTCGGCCTGTTTGAATCTCCATTTGGGTGACTCAGTGTTCTGTCGTTTTGGCATACAGGGGAAGACAATAGACATAACCCAGTCTGGCAGGCTTTTTGTATTTGACAGCCTACAGTCAAATCACTTATATATTCTTTTTTAACCCCCAACACAGTACTTCCTAAATTTTCTCATGTTTATATTTCTCCCTGATTTGAGATACACTAAGTGTTCGTACAATTTTTGAATTAAAATATTAACAAAAGCTGTTTTCCAATTCCCATGACCCATGTTTCGTATAGAAGACTTTGTAATGGTTCATATATTCCTTACTTTCACACCACATATCCAATGTCTCAAATGAACGGGACTTTTGAGGAGATAAGGGACTGGTAAATGTGGCAGGATATTCTCCAAAGTTTCCTTTGCCTTGTCAAATCCATCTTTGTTTTATTGAACTCTTGTTTAGTGTAAGCTCTGCTAGATGTTTCGTGCTTTGGTACCATGACTTGGTATTGGAATTTTTGCAGGGTGCCCAGGGTCCTCGAGGACCAGTGGGTGCTCCAGGATTCAAAGGCGATGGCTATCCTGGCGTGGCTGTAAGTGTGTTTGTACCTTCTTTTTCATTTAAAATTTATGCATATTAAATATACATATTTAGGCTTTAGTATGATATATATATATATAATGTAATGACCAAATTGCGCTTAATTGGCATCTTTGCTCCCTTAAGCATTTATAATTTCTTTGTATTGGGAACCTTTGAACTCTATAAGCTACACAGCCAGCTGTAGCAGTGATGAAACCTTTCTTCCCTCCATCCCACCCTCTGTGTCCCTCCCTCCCTTTCTCTTTTCTCCCTCCCTCCTTCCCTTATTCTTTTTCTCTCTGCATCCCTTCCTTTCTTCCTCCCTCCCTCCACTTTTCTGAGCATGCTACAAGGATGCTTATTCCCTCTCATACTGTGTCACCTCAGGGACCTCGAGGAATGCCAGGACCCCCTGGACCAATGGGATTACGTGGTGTGGGAGACACTGGAGCAAAAGTAAGATTTTTCAAGTAGGGCAACAATACCAGTTTCTAAGAAAGTACTTACCGGGAAACTTGGTAAGTGATTAACTTTTATTTGACACAATAGGAGAATAGTGATATATAGAATTATTGATGAGTTATTCACCCTTACCCATGGATTTTGGATTTCCTGGAAAACATGCCCATAAATACGTTGATTGACTTCTTCTGTACCTGATCCGGGTTCATCTCAGATCCTGCTCTTTCCCTAGCTTCTCATCTTGTCCCACAGCTTTCTGTCCTATCTTTATGATGATGACGTCCAAGTCTCGAGCCTTCCTTCCTTAAGCTTCTTCTCATGTATCTAATTTCTTACACAGATCTTCTTTCAATTTCTTACAGATGTCTTTAACCTAGCATGCAAACCAGAACCTCTAATTCTGACCCTGTGTTGCTGTAAAGGGCAGTGCTGCGCATCCCAAGAACTTAGTCATCCTTGGTCCTCTCCTTTCCTTCCCTTGGCTTCATTCTGGCAGTTTCATGTTCAGAAAACACCTGCTGTCTGGATTGTTTCCTTCTGCAGCTTCCTTCAGACAAACCGCCAACATGCCTGGGTACCAAGATGGCCTCTCCCCTGAGCCTGACCCTTCCAGATCTGCCCTCCTAAATCAGAATAAATTCTGTTCTTCTTAGAAGTTCTCTTGTGGCTTCTCTGGTCTTGGAGTGAAGCTCAGCAACCTCTCCCAGTCTTGGAGGCCGTTCTGACCTGACATGCTTCTGCCTGTTTTCCCTTTCCCTGACATCCAGTCACACTGAGCTGCTATCCTTGCAACTCTCTCATGCTTTCAGGGTCATGGCCAGATCCTAAGGCCTCAGCTAATGTTTTCCCCCAGGTTCCCCTTACAAAACATCACCACCTCCCTTTGACATGTGTTTCATGTGTAGACTGGATCACTCTCTGGGTGCTTATTTGTTATTACTGGTGCTCTGTAGGTTCCATGAGATGTAAGGTTTCTTGTAGGCATCTTCTTTGTAGTCTCTGCTAACCTCTTGACTCCAGAATGAAGTGTTACTTAATTTAAGTGCTCTAAAGTCTATTGAATGAATGGGAAGTGAATGAATAATCAGGGCTTTTAAGGAGAGAAGTTTGTTTTTAACTGCTCAGCTATTCATTTAACTCACTCATGCTTCTAGGTCATTACAGAAAGATGGTATGTGTGTTTAATGCTCACTGTTACCTTTCTTGTTTTTTCTGCTCCAGTAATTAGCAGTGAGAATGCTCGTGTACTCCCCTATGGCGCAGTGGGTGCTTATGGACCACTCCCCTCTGGTGCAGTGGGTAATTATGGACCACTCCCCTATGGTGCAGTGGGTGCTTATGGACCATTTTCCTATGGTACAGTGGGTGCTCATGGATCACTCCCCTATGGTGCAGCGGGTCCTTATGGACCACTCCCCTACGGCAGAGCGGGTTCTTATGGACCACTCCCTTATGATGCAGTGGGTAATTATGGACCACTCCCCTATGGTGCAGCGGGTGCTTATTGACCACTCCCCTATGGTGCAGTGGGTGCTTATGGACCATTTCCCTATGGTGCAGTAGATGCTCTTTTCTCCTGCCAAACCTAAGGAGAACAAAAGATTAAAGGCCCTTGGCAATAATGAGCATCTGCAAGAGCTATTTTCACATCTGCCCCAGATGGAATTCTTGGGGTAACTGTGAGGATCCCAGTGAGAGGTATCGCTGAAAGCGCCCCAAAAATGCTATATGTAGAACTTGAGATGATCTAATCAAAGTTTAGGTGGTTTGAATCAGATCCTTGAAGAAGTCTTAATGTTGTCAACAAACCATACTGTATTTAGATATTAAGTCATTATTTTCTTTAACACATAGCATCTATCAAAACATTAAAATTTAATAAAATAGAAAGATTCAGTATATAAGTATCTTTACTTCCTGCTCCAAGTGAAACATTGGTAAACTCTTTTGTTATTATACTAAATATTTCCATACAGGAAGCAGAAGCTTATTTCTGTTTAAAATAAGATATGAAATAAAATATGTTAAATCTATACTTGGCTGTGTTTGTGTTGCAATGAAAACATATGGCCATTGATATTTTCAAAGAGTAGCTGGTTATGAATATTTATAAAAGTATTATTATATTAAGTTATGTTACTGCCTCATTTTTAGTATTAATAACTACACAGATAAAGAACATTTGAAATTTAATCCTTGTGAATATTCTTCTCTGTCAGATTATTTAATATGCAGACTGAAGTATTTTCTGAATGATTTTGTATATCACATTCCTACAAAAATCTCTTGTACTTTCACATTTTTAATTATTTGGCAAAAATACTAAGAAAAGTGTTCTTACTTGCAAAATTTTATCTTGCCTTTTTGATTTTAGAAGTAGGAAATGTGTTTCCAGAAGGCATACTGTGAGCAAAACTCATCTTGGCCTCCAACTTGCTTCCAGCAGTAGAGGGTGATGGTGGAGCACACTGGAATCTACCTGTTTCTGTTCATCTTTCCTCTGAGCTGCCTTTGCCCTCTCTGCTTTGCCTTCTGTTTCTTCCTTTGTAGAGTGTGTCAGCCACAAGAACACCAGCTCAGAAGGAGATATTATGAGCATGAGTTCATATTGGAATCAAAGAAACTTTTAATCATAGATTTGAAAATAAAGACAATTCTGGAAGCAGACACTAGCTTTTAAATAATGTTCAAAATCATCTCTCCTTTTGCATAGAGGCCCTAAGTCTCATCTGGCCTTCCCTTCTGGAGAAGACTGTGAAAGCACACATATTCACAAACACATACACAGACATAAATGAGGAAAGTAGGGGAGATATTTGGAAAAAGTTGACTTTAAGATAACTTCATCCTCCCAATAAAGTAGAGATCAAATCAGCAAAAATTGTCAATAAGGCAACAGAAGTCTAGTGCCCAAATATACGACAAATCTTTCTGTTACTTTGAGTTAAAATATCAGAGAATCTAGAGGGGTATGTGTGTGTGTGTGCATGTCCATTCACATTTATATCCTGATATATGTTTTTCATTTAAACTCTGTGTAGTCACCTTAAAGCCTTGGCCTTAAGGCATGAACTTGCAAAACAAATGTGTTTGGAAATGAGGAAACTATTAAGGTTGATGATTAATTTATGATGGTTTATGTGATATTTAGTTAAGGTCACATATGTTTAGCATATGACACATACATTAGAATCAAAACCTCTATGTTTCAAAACATATTTAAGCCAATGCCTGGCACCTTGTGGAACTCTGCTTTCCCCTAGTGGAAAATGTTTACAGACCATCAAATTTTGGCAAGAATTTCTGAGTTATTTCAAAATTCTTATAAACATTTTCAAGGACAGCAGTAGATGTAGGTTTGAAGGTCTACCTGGGAACGCACTGGGAAGGGCCAGAGCATTGGTCTCTTTCTAGGGGAAAGAGCTCATTTTGTGTCCTGATGTTTCAACCCATTCTGATGGAAGTCATCCTCAGAGACCCAGCCCATCTTTGCCTGCATCCCTCCACTGAGCCCTGAGAATAAAAGGAATCCCTGTGATTTGAAGACAGTTTTGAGGTGCTCTCAGATTCCTCTTAGGGGCTGCAGCTAAGTCATTGCTCTTAAGTCTTTCCCTGAAAAGCCAGGAGATGAGAGAAAACTGACCCTCACATAAGTCCCTGTCTTGGAGTTTGATTCTGGCTTTATTGAAATAAAATACTGGGATGGCTCTCTGAGCTCCTCAAGGGCAAATTCATCTTGCCTGGTCCTCTTGTTCTGTTAGTGCCAAAAAAAGTCAAGGTCTCATCCAAACCTGTGGAATGGTTTGATATAGACCAATCCTTCAAGCTAACCTGGATTTAGGGGCATTCCAAGGGCTACTTAGCTATCAAGTAGTTGAAAGAACATATGTGGACAGAGGGATTATTTGGTTATTATTGTTTTTTGAATTATGATAATGGTTATCATTCATATTTATTACCTAAATATTCCTAAAATATTGCATTTTGAACATTTCCCCTATTTTACAGAGGAGGAAATTAATGATCAGAGATTGAACAACTTGCCTCTTTACAATGTAAACATATTATAACATGTATGTTTTGTGTTTGGGAGGGAAGCTATGAATCTGATGAGTGACAGATGGAATGGAGGAGTAAGTTAGAGGAGACAGAATGACTTTCCAGACCCTGGCACTCAGTCTCCAATGCTGTCCGCCCTCTAATCACTTTTCCATCATCAAAACCCAGATTGTGTACACTGTAAAGATAACCACAAACACAGACCAAAAAGTGTTAAACATTGCCCCCAAACCTTAAATATTGAGTATTGTAAATACATCCTTTATTTGACAAAAGTGGCCCATAGTAATAAATTAAAATGCAAGTCTATGTGAAATTCCACTGAGTATCATTATTCTAAAAATGTTCCCAGAGTCTGAATTGCTTCTCTGTTCTCTGCAATGGCTCACATATGTGCATGCTACCCCCAAGTCTTGGCAGAATAGAGGACCAATTCACACAGAGATGCATTAGGAATCTGGGGCTTCCATCAACAGATGTGGCCTGGACAAGGAACTCCATTTTGAACAGCCCAGACAAGAAGGAACAGTCGAGGATGCAGGATTTGGGACACTAATATTAAGAATTCAGGATTCTAAAGCAGACTAAAACCCACTTCTCCCTAGTAATCGCGAAATCAGAGGAGGCAGGGAAGTGGGGGTGAATCTGGGACGGCTTGGAGGATGTATATGATCAAAACATACGATCATGAAATTTTCAAAGAATTAATAAGATTATATTTTAAAATGCTAAAGAATGGGCCATAAGTTCACAACAGGAATAATTAAAGCCAGAAACATGAAGTTTGAAGGGTAGGCAGTTTGACCTGAAGGTTTCTGAAAATGTCAGATTCGGGACCTGGGAAATTTGATGAGGTAACTTTTCAAGGCAGTTCCTTGAATTCTTGAAAGCTGAGCTGTTTCTGGTTGCCCACAGCTTTACATACTGCTTTCTTCTCTGCTTGCTGTTTTCTGGGGTTACAGTCCTCTTCACCGGCATGTCCACATCACTGCAGCCCTGAAGACAAACACTAAACCCATGTCGCCTTCTAGAGTTTTTAGTGTTGCAAGTTGTAGGAACTTCTCTGGTGAAGAGGTACAGTGAACATGTATAGTGGGGGGGCTCTTCTTCCCCTCTTAGGGCCAATATTGCTATCCTTGTTTGCATAATTTTGAACTCTACTGACTAAGAAAGACTTTCCCTTTCCAGGGAGATTCTTAGCACCGGAAAATTGTATGCTCAGTTTCAAAGAGCTGATTTTGAGAAAAAGAAGAAATTACCAACAAACCTCAAAGTTCTACATACAGCAAGCATTAAAGTTAGCAGGAACTAAGGGATCAAGTGCTTGAGGGTGGATATTAATTTTAGAGAAGTTGAAATTTAAAGCCCGGAAGGCAGAAAGAAGGAAATGTGATAGCAATTAGAAAAGCTGTGCTTTCTGGATTCTTTTGAATTGTTTCTGTATTCTCACTGTGATCATGCTGGTAACTGTCACTATTTCCGTGGTTGCATACTGGCCGTTGGCGAGAAGTGACAGAGGGATATCACAAGCATTAGTCAACCAATCGTTCCATGACCCCTATCTAGGTGTCTGAACAAAGCCTCTAAAATTTCCACAGACACCCTGACAACACATGAGTACGGTACTCATGAGTTACTAACCCATGGCGTCTGCCGATAGCAAAGTTTGGGGTACAGGTGATCTGGGGTTAGATCCCTGCAAAGTTTGAGGTAAACCACAGAATCAAGGAATGGCAATGAATGGAGGGTCGATAAAAAGAAAGCCTTAGCCAGCTGGGTATTTGTACAGGTGTGTGGACCTTTTATAACCCAGGAAGAATTTTTATAACTCAGGATATTTTGCTTACTTTTATATGACTAGCTTGATGGAGGAAAAGGGCTTTCACAGCCACAGAGCTATGGTCTCTGCATTAAATAGCAGCTGGAGGAAGGCTCTGGAGACGGTGGCCCTTTTATATCTGGTTTTAGCAGACATTGAATGGGAAATGGGTTCTGGGAGTCTCACCTGGCTCTAAATATCACCAGGCTGCATAGGTTTGGACATGTCATATGTCTTCTGAATTCTCAGTTTCCTTATTTATCAAATGGAATAAGTTGATTTTCATAACACTACTAAGATAGTGCCTGAAATTACTTGCTGCATGATAAACTTCATAAATGTTCATTATTATTCATAGTGATATTTATATTATAAGCTACAGCAAAAATTTGCTGATGAGAGAAAAAAGTACATTTGGGAGTAGCTCGTGATTCTCCTTTCCTTTCTTCTGTAAAAAAGTAAAAGTCTATGACCAGCCTAAGAACTTGCCTGTTTTTAAAGGAGTCAAAATTAACCTCTGCAAGGTTATGGTGGCTAAAACCCTTGCTAGCTCATTCTCAAGACCAAGTGTAATCAGTGCTAAACATGGCCATTTCCAGTGACAATGACAGAGAGCTCCCCCACCTAGCATCCCTTCTGTGGGCAATGAGAAGCAGAGCCATCTAAACAGTTGTGTTCTCCAGGTAGTCAAGGCAGATAACTGTAGATTTTGTGCAATTACAAAGCTTGTGGTGTGGTTACAAGTAGAAACCCCAGAATTTGCTATTTTGTTCCTTGTCTCCTAGTACAAGGGCTCCCTCTGCAGGCTCTAACACCCTCCAACATTACATGGCCAATTAAATCCATTATTAGAGAATGTTACTCTATCTACAGATAATAAGCCTACTCCTAGAAAATGCCATAGGTAGATACACTTGTGCTTAGGTACCATTTCTGCGCTATGACAGAAGCAGTGGTGCTGAGTGACAACATGAGACTCATACAATCCTCTGTCTTCCATACCCCAGATGTCAAGGCTTGCAGGGGACTCTTGGCCCAAGGGACAAGAGACATAACACATTTATGATATATTTTCTCTATCATCATGGTGAAATGCTGTATCTGTCTATTTGTAGCTCATAGGATTCCTGATATTGTTGTCTATAGAAAGTATACTGCACACATATGTATGTGGCCACATGTACATGTTCCTTTTTTAATTTCATGCATTGGGGTTTTGCCTGCATGTATGTCTGTGTGAGGGTGTCAGACCCCCTAGAACTAGAGTTACAGACAGTTATGAACTGCCATGTGGGTGCTGGGAATTGAACTCAGGTCCTCCCGAAGAGTAGCCAGTGCACTGAGCTCCCAAGGTCCAAATGAGGAGCAGAAGGAGGGACAACAAGAGCAAGGAAGTCAGGACCACGAGGGGTGCGCCCACCTGCTGAGACGGTGGGGCTGATCTAATGGGAGCTCACCA
>LOJH01009070.1:0-28845 GCA_001685095.1 Ellobius talpinus
TCCATCTAAGCATTTTCAGTGCTTTGCTTTATATAAGCTACATTAACGGAAAAAGTCAATACTGAAATCCTACTTGGAAAATTTAGGGGGTTTTGGGTTGTTTTTGAGGGTTAAGATTTTTGTCGGGTTTTTTTTTTTGCGAATACTAAAATTTAAGCCATGTTTGTGGGAATCACTCGAATGAACAAAGGACCTGAATTTTGACTCCCTTGCTTTTGGGGTTTGACAAGGATAGGCATTTTCGGGGGGATGTTTCCCTGAAATTGTGCTTCTGGTCCTCAGACTAGCCTGTCTCTCTTGTGTCTATTGATTCTTACTTCTGGATAAATACAGCTCACTTGAATTCTATGTCAAAGTGTAATTTCTGCTAGCATTACCCTTGCTGCTAACCTAGTAGTCTAAAAAACATCCCTCTATCTTGAAAACTTAACATGCAACAAACTATAACCAAAAGACAAAAGGCCAAAGAGAATCTTTATGGCACATTAAGCTCAGCAGGATGTACCTGCTTGGATGAGTTCACACCTGCAAATAATGCAGGTAGAAACTTCTTTAAAAAATATTTTTTTAATCTGTTTCTCCACTTACATCATCCTGTTTGTGGAAGAAAAAGTGGTCAAGTATTGGTCATTTGGATAGATGACAAAGGGAAGTGCTGTCTACAGTCTAGCTTCTTGGCATGAAAGTACCACCACTATTGATGAACTTTCCAAATATAAATTTTCATGCTTACTCCAAAAGAAAAGCGCCTTAAAGCAAAACTACTCCATTCTTATCTGCTAAAAGCATTGTGTTCTCATCCTTTACAAGATGGTTGAGCAGGTTTTTAAATGGTTTAAAGTTTCAAGGACTTTTTCTCCTTTGTTTATTCTTCTAGAGAAAAGGAATTGGCAAAATCGCATCCCTTAATGGCCCCTCTGCCAGAGAATAGAAGGACCCCAAACATGTTCCACTGTAGGAAAATCAAAAATAACGCGGAAACTCCAAATATGTTAGCCTATTGAGAATATTTATTAACTAAATAATTTAATAATGAAGAAAATGCCTACTTGATTAATTGTTACATAGTAAAAATTACAATAAAACTGTCTTGATCAGTGCTTTGCAGAAGCACCATTACTGTCTGTGCGGTTGTTTAACAAGGATTTAATTGGAAAGATAAGTGAATGCACATTTAAAAGTATTGTTAATTTGCTTTATAATCACCCCATCCTTCACAGTATTGACAGCACAAGGCACAAACCCCTTTCTGTTTAACAAGTATTATTTTCCATATGTGCACAATAAATTCTGAAACAGTAATTGGAAATGTTATGAGTTCTAACATACCTAGTGCAGTGGGTTTGAGGTATACTTTCTTTACAAAAGGTAACCCACTTTTAATTCTTGAAAATGAGTGATAAACCTTTATCCCTTGCATCCCATCCAGAATAGATCAGAATCCATTTCACTCATTTATTTTAAAAGAAAAAAATTCAATTGTGTATTTTTTGTCAAATAACAAAAAGATTGAAAAGAGGAGAAATCAGATTATTTTTAGTCAATAATTATATTACATATTACTTTCTTCAAGATGCTTAGAAGCGTGGAAGAGAATGTAACCATGGTGCTTTATAGACTGCGGCCACAATAAAACCACCTGGATCTGACAGTGATTGCATTTAAACCTATTAAAGGAAACAAGAAAGCTGTCAAGAGTATCCTTGGTTGGGGCCCACCCCTGCAGCCACATAGATGAACAGGGGACCACCCTTCTGAGAATCTAATCAGCATGGCTTACAAATTATTCCTGAGCTTTCTAAGTTACAAGGAATTCAAAATGCCTGACTTGAACTGTACCTTGGAAGCTGGTCATTTATCTCATCCAGTGGAGAAAAAAAATTAGAAATGTCTAGCATATTGGCTGACCATGAATGCATCCTAATCCCTAGGCATAATTTCAAAGAGAAAGAGGAAGCAAGTGTGAGGCTTGTCTTAAAAATGGTGAGCTACAGTGGAAGGCTTTCTCCCATGGTCACCTTCCCAGCTTCCCAGTTATGACAAGTGCACATGATCTTTTTACGTCAAGAGCTATGGGAACATGCTTACTGCCCTCTGTAACTATGGCTGTCTCTTATTAGAACTGGTCGAAATTCTTAATTTTCTTTAAATGGCTTTTGGGATGGTGGTTTGTTGTTTTGTTTTATTTCTGTAGATAGGAATCATTTCAACTATCAAAGCTTAGGAATTCTGAATGTTTCATTAGAATACTTTTTGATATAAATGCCTTGCTCTCTGATAAAACAAGCGTATCTTTAGTTCAGCTATGCCTCTGAGATTTACCAACAAGCGAGAATTTCCAACCATTAATAGCAACCCACGTGTCACAGAGTCCTTTCTTCATTTCTACATGTGACCCGTGTATTTTGACTTCTTTAGTCAAAATCCTCACATGCTGGTGTTTCATTCCCCGAGTGGGGTAAAAATCATGCTATATATACATACAAATATCCTGCAAATATTACTTTCATTTCTTCTTGGAATTTCTCTTTTGAGCTGCGGGTTTTACAACCATTTGTCTTGGGTGAAAATATGTTTGGGCCCAAGTGCTTTCCACGTCCATTTCAACCAGACAGAGCTGAGATGGTCAATATCGAAGTGTCCAGCCGTCCTTTCATTAACCGAAATGAAGAAAATGTAATGTTTGCTAAGAGAACCAGGATGCTGAGAAGGGGGAGACTATATGTTTCTGTGCCTTCCTGTATATGAGGGAGCCACGGGGTGCAGGAAAGAGATGAGGCTTTTTATGCTCCGGTAGGGGGAGCATTCTTTTCCCTACTGTACGAACAGCATGGTGCATGTGTTTAAATATGCCATCCAGAAATGCAGACTTTTCATTTTCATTTTGCAACTGGGAAATTTCACTATGTGATGGGCACATTACTCTTCTTAGCGACACATTTTGTGCAAACTCATTTGGGAAAGAATAGGAAATTTAGAATACTGCCTTCATATTTCTTCTGGAAATGTTAGCCTGAATCCATTATTTCCAAACCTGATGAGGATTACAGTTCATTTGTATTTCACAGCGACCCATATTGTATTCTGTTTTGTGAAGTAAATAAGAGATGATGCTGTTCTAATGGTGCTTGGGATTTGCTTTCCATATGAATAGTTTTATTTGGGGGGCAAGAGGAAAGGAAAAGGAAGCTAAGACTAAAATAGATGATTTAGCCTTCACTAGATGGAGTGTGTTATTCTGACAAAGAAATGCCCTGAATTATTTTTATAGATAATTTAAACTGGAGGAGGTGGGATTAAAAACTTACTTAGGTCACTGAGCATATACATATTCAAGTGACATTATATAAAGCACTGTTCGGTAACACCCAAATCTATCTCTATTTAACTTCATTTAAAATACTTGTGGACTAATTTGATGGCCGAGTAGGTGGGTGCTCCGAGCCACCAAAAGGCATTTTCTTCAACATGATCCCCACCTGTTCCATTGTGCCTAACACAATTAGAACTCCGTTTAGTTTGCTCAAGTAAGAAGGGCAAATGCTTTCATCGTTTATAGCAAAGATGTGTTTATTGTGACGGATTAGGAAGTTGTGTTAAGGATACTGTAGTGGTGTCATAAGTAAGTGAGAAAGAGTTCTATGATTTACTCATGGCATGGACATTGCCTTTTTAAAAAGAAACAAGTTCTAGAGAGGCACACTGTATATGGTGCACAGTTTCTATTCCTGCACTGCAGTGCTAAGTTAGTAAAAACCGACTCTTCCGTGTCAGTTGCTATGCGAAGCTTACTCCTTGTGAAAGCAAGAACCCATGTCTTCTTATCAGCCAGGAGAGCACGCGAACTAGACAGAAAACCGTCAGGGGAAGATGACAAGCAAGAGGTGTTTTGGAAGAGTCAGAAGAGGTAAAGTTCTTGTGGCAAAGAATGAAGAATTCAGAAGTACTGAGAACTTTAAGGGAAAAATAAAAAGCCCTGATTTTAGCAAGTAGTTGGAAGAGGAAGTCATATCTTACTTCACCATTGCACCAGAGCCAAGTCTGTTTTACCCACTAAAAGAATTCATCTTTGGCATTAGGTATATAACTAGACTATTTTGGTCGAGTCCCATTCATTATGCAAATCACATATTTAGTTCATTCTCATCGGCATAAAAATTTTCAAAATAATTTTCCATAGGAAAAAAATTCCCTGTCCCTTAATGACTTTGGCTGATAATCACCAACATTATTTTTCTGTCCATAAAGTTCTCCTTAAACTAGCACTAGAACTAAACTTTCTAAAGGGGAGAATTTTTAAAAATCATCTGTGATAGGAAAAAAATCTCAAACCACAGTCTTCGAGAAGTTCCTTTTACATATTATCCTCACTTACTTTGGACATAAGCTGATGGACTTTGTGGTACAACCGGTTACTTTCAATACTCTCTTAGCCTAAAAAGAATAAATGTCAATGGGGAATAAAAAGAAATATTGACTTTTTAATGTATGTATCACATCTTCCAATCTACAAAAATTCTAAAGCTAAAACATCAGTACTTTGAGAGACGCAAAGCAATAAATAGATGTACATATGATTATTTAGAATATTTCATGGGACACAAAGCTAATATCAGCTTAAGCCAAAATAAAAAGAATTTGCTTTTGTTTATTATCTGGAAAATTAAGGAAAATGACCAACTTTAAATACAACTAACCTCTAGTTTGAAAAGCATCATTCAAATGTTAACTCTCTCTGTCACCTCTTCTCATCTCCACATTAGGTCTGTTCTCAACTTTACATGATGGAAAAATGGCCAACTGCAGGTCTGAGTCAAACTTCCTGTTTCCAGTCCACCCATAATCTTTCCCCCAAACATTTGACTATATTACCCAAATAGGGTCATTAGTTAACCCCGGAATCAACTGCTATGTCTAAGTTGATGGCCTTTTCCAAGGTACCAAAGTCCACACCTAGAGACTGAGGTCCCAGCCCATCTAGGCACATTCGTGGGATGGAAGGCGTGGTGTTTACCCAGAGGAATACAGTATCCCAGCAACAAGATGTTTCTCCACAGCTGATCTTTCACAGTTTGTGAATGAGTACCACACAGGAGGGACTGATTGTGGATGAATAGCACACAGGAGGGATTGACAAACGAGAGACGAGGCACCCCTGAAGCAACTCTTTTATGTGCAAGCAGTTAATCAAATGCTTAAAACTCACCAAACAAATTTTGCAGTTTTGGGAAAATTTTAAAGATGCAGTAAAATTGCTTGAGATTTGATATACTTGTACCTTGCTGTATTGATTTTTTTTCAGGAAAGGGATAATTATGTCTAAGTTACACTGGCTAACTTCGTCAGACACTCAAGTATGGATCTTCCCGTGTCCTGACTCATCTATTATTATGTAATATTTGAAGTGTTTTAGGAAAAAATCCACCTTCTTTCAGTCTTTTAAGCAATCACCATTTATACCAAGCATATGATGGCATATGAACATCAATAGCCCAAGATACAGAGAATTACAACTGAGAACAGGACATAGGAGACACTTAGCATTGGATAGAAATTGTAAATGTTGAGGAATCCGAATACTGAAGTAGAATTGTGCAATTGAAAATATGATTAACAGAGACAGTCCAGCAATTCAGCATTAATATTGAGACTCTGGGTAAGTGCTGACTCTCCTTACAACCCTGTGATAACCGGGACATAAATAAGCACGAGTTTTTGGCCAATGTTTTGGTTGATTGGTCCTGAGATTTGTTTAGAAAAAAAAATAAGCCTTCATAAAAGAAGGAAAAACTGTTTGCTCTTTTGGTTATATCAGAGACACATGACAAAGCATTCAAATATAGTGCAAATAATTGCAAACTAATGTATCCAACTGTTTAAAAATTGAATAAATAATTTAGCTTTTACACATGGGCAACCCTTGCTTAAAAACTACAAATCAGAGTTCTCCTGTTTGAATCTATTTTATTTTGTTAATAGATGAGCTAATATGATAAGCATTTAATTGTATAATATATTATTAGCCATTTTCTTTGGCATACCATTAACTTTAAATAGTATTAATATTTAACATTTTATAATACACACTACAAAGTTCTTATTTTTCCAGCTGAACAGAAAATGTGCATTGATAGTAAATCTCTTTAAAGTGGGTTTTAAGAGGCTCAGCATGCGAAACTTGTCCCATTTATACTGTTTGATCAGAAATACTCAAATGCTACAGCATAATAAAGCAAATGGTAGAAGATGACGATGATGCCAAAGTTGTATTATGATTCTGTATTCAAGTAGAATGCATTGCGTAATTAGGCAAAATTGCATATTTAAATGCTTAAGAGAGCATTTAAAATGTGAGAGTGAGCATCTAAGTGTATCAACTTCTCAAAGATGGGTAAGTCAGAAGATATAAAGTAATAATTACTATTTTTATTGTATGGGACTATAAAGCAAACACAGGATTTTCAGATGAAACACACAGTTATCTCACGCTTGTGGGGACAATCTTGGGCAGATATAGATCTATATGAATTTGACCAACCAGCTTTCTTTACTTTAGAAAACATCAGTAAATATCATCAGTATTTCATGTGTGGTGGACAGCTGAGCATCCTCAGTTTTTACATAGGTCGATGTGATGTTCTGGCTCCATGGGCATGGATTGTGTTCTTAGTGCCAATCAGCATTCACAGAGAGGCACGCCTTTGTCATAAGCAGAACCAGATCAGAAAGAGTAAAAGGAGTGCTCCAACCTATACCCATTTTCATGGTAATCTTCCAACGGTATTCCAAACTACTTTAAAGCAGCCACATTTTCAGCTAGGGAGGGCAATATGAAGAAGTCAGGGCTTAAGTAAAAAATGAACTTTTGTTCCTTATTAATAAAAATGTTCATGGTACACTTGTAAGTGAGCAAGAATGAAATCTGAGGGTTTTTTACTCTTTCCCACATAAAACTTTTCCTTCACTATTAATAATTGAGCATTGTTCCTATTAAAAAGAACACTATGAGAAGGCAAAATGTCTTGATTTCTAACTCTACCTGAATTTCCAATGATTTGAACACATGATCAGATGAGGCCTATGGAACATCATAAAGTTAGAAGAAAAATCCACTCGGTTTGTGTCTGCTTCATATGAATTTAGCTGTGATTTAATTAGGGAACTACTGGGTGACTAGGTGAAAGAAGTTGTTTTGGTTGATTATTCAATAAGTCAGTTCTGTCAGAGATCAACCCATTTCAACAGAGTAAATAAAAAAGACAAAATTTAACTAAAAGGTTGCCTACAAGTTAGTGAATTTCTCTGGAGATCACCATGGTCTCCAGACGCATACAACACCCAGCTATTTTCAATCCACAGCTGGCATGAAGTTTTGCATGCCTAAAATGAATGTCAGTATGATAGCAAGAAATCAATAAGCTTGCTCTACACTGTGATCCTCGTTGACAGTGCATAATTACACTCAAATTACAGTCTATTCAAAATACAATAATGTAGTTATAATAACTAATGTCTACTGAGGACTTACAGATCCGAATAGTGCCAAGTTTAGAACAGCAGTGTATACCTGATCATCAAAATAACCCTGCCAGGTGCCATTATCATTCCCATCTTCAGGTGAAAGTATTGGGAATAGTGAGACAAAGAACTTGACTGTGTATGGAGTTAGTAAGTAGGTCCAAATACAGGGATTCTTGGATAGAGCCCATTTTCTAGGACAATTGACTGATTATTAGCTTCACAAAAAGGAAAAAATACAGGAACTAAGTGATCCCTATCCCCAAACATGGGGAAGCCATGATACTCTGAAAATTCTCATTTTATCAAACTGGCAACTTTCTCTTCCTGCCCAGTGCACACTGGAGGGCATGCTCCAGTCATCCTGGGATACAGTTCTACACAGAGCCCTGCAAACACCGGCAAATTTATTTTTCAGCCTTTCAAATCAGGCTAAAATGCCATCCCTTCTCCAACATGAGTTTTGAGTCTGACACATACAAGCTAATTGCTTGCTTGCTTCTCTAGTCTTCCCTGGTTTCATCTACGCTCTGGTCAGAGAACTAAGCACCATAGAGTCATTTACTTACAATCCTTGCCTGCTTTCTTCTTCTCCTTTCAAAATCCTGAATTCCTAAAGGGAGAATACGGATTCTCAGCTCTACCTCACCACCTGGCAGAGGACTCTGTGCAGATACGTGATAAGTAAGTGGACTTTTCATGAGCCATTGTGAAAAATAAATAGAAAGAACAAATTAAAAAGAATCCAAGCTATCCAGGGAGCAAGTTGCCCCACCGACAGAAATGGTGTATTGTGGCCCAGCTTCACATTCTCAGATTCTTAAGCAGCGCAAAACTTCAATTCTCCAAAGACAACTCTGGAAAAGCTTCCCAGAATTACAGCTTCTCTCACAGTCATTTCATCGGTGGGAGGGGATTTAAGAGGAAGGAATGGGGCGGTTTCTTTTCCTGAAGACATTCCATCTAGAGACTGAAAAATGATAAGTGTCATTTCGTTTTCCTTTATTTCTAGTGTTTACGAGATTTCTTTCTGCATGCTGAGCAGTCTCATTTTGAGTTTAATATTGGATGTGATATAAGACATGCACGTCTTTTCCATTATAAGACATTACATTTCAAATCCCCATACCTTGTCTCTCTGCACTCGACAGATGGTGTCCTGCAAGACAACGGCCAGTAAGAGGCATGATCGTACTAAATTGGAAGCATGAGGCAACAGGGTGTGTTTTTATTAGGAGGGCAGGGAGGAAATTTGAGGGGACTGGGGTAGAAGAAATCACCCACAGATGCTGGTCTCTGTCTACTGGTAGATGTGATTTTTGAATTGTGGTAATTCCTGTTTGTGTGACAGTTCATCAAAAATTGAGGACACCACTTTTGAAAATTGCCCATGGTTTCATTTCCAAACTAGATGCAGGCCCTGTGCCTTTGATTATTAGAATTCTTCGACTCACTCAGTGTCCCAATGAGGAGGGCCTTTGGTAAATACTGCCCCAACTGACTTTCTGCAAGAGATCCTTAACAGAAGGAAGAGGCAGCAGAGAAAAACCCATGACTTTTCTTCTTTTACAAGCATTGTCTAAACGCACAGTGGCAACCCATGAGTTTCAGTCATACTGAAAATATAGAAAATATTTTCTCTCCTTCAGAAAAGCTTGTTTGGGTTGGAGAGGTAAGCAAATAGGGAAACATGGAGACTATTTTCTACATATATCAAACTCTTTTCTATATGTATCAAACAACTTCATATACTTTGTGGAAAACAGTTCCATGTGTGCCTAAGGTTTAGTTCTTTGACCAAATACTTCATTTAAAACCATACAGGATACAGTATATGCCAATTTACCTATGAGTCAGAAAGGAACAATACTATATATTTTTTCATACTTAATATCAATTAGACAGTTCTTTTAGCCAAAGGTAAGTCTTGTTTTCCTCTCATTCTGTTAAGAACTGGACAGACTTGAGCCCCAACTCTCTCTTCATTGAATGGGGGTTACTCATGTAGAAAGGAAGGTGGAAGATGGGGTGCTAATGAACATATGAGTGTGTGCTGACTCTATTACAACAGGAAGGTCATTTCTTTGCTGGTCCCATTTTGAGCTCAACCATCCTCATGATCTTGCTGAGGGCCACATGAGCACTGGGGTATTTTAAGAAAAGAGGATGAGCCAGATAGTGATGGCACACACTTTTAATTATAGAATTACAGACAGTAACAAGTGGATCTCTGTGAGTTCAAGGGTAGTCTTGCCTAGAAGGTGAGTTCCAGGATTGCCAAGTCTGCACAGAGAAACCATGTCTCAAAAAGCTGAAAAAAGAAACAGAAAAGAGAATGTTGGTACAGCATGACAGGGATTGAGTAGCGAGTGACATAAACGTCATGTACCAACACCAGTTCACCATAGAACTGTAATTGTCTTCTTCTAGAATAATTAAAAACCCAGTCCATATGTTTCCTATTATTTAAAATTGTTCCACCTGGCAGAAGCAATGGTTCTTCCACTAGAGAAGACTCAGAGCCATTTCATCAGGCTTGTTGTCATTTGTTTAATTTGTCACCAGTAGTAGTTTCACGAACTTTCATAAACTCCTACTCTTATAGAAAATCAACTTATTCATGATTTCTGCATTCACACAGAAGACTAGTGAGGAGGGAAAGGGTCAGAAAGGTATCCAACATGGATTTGCTTCATGGACTGTGCTGAGTAGTCCAAGGCTTCTGAATTGAAAGTTAATGTATATTCTGTTACGGGATTTTTGTCTGAGATGACTTAACCATGAAGATTAAATCCTCCAGCATCCTGGAGGTTTTCTTGTGAGCAAAGGAAAACTAGATATACTTTTATCAAAATAATTCTTAGTAAATGGGAGTTTTCCAAAGTGAGAGATAGATAAGTGATTGGTGGGTGAATAGATAGACAGAGAGAGAAAGAGAGAGATAGGTAGATATGTAGATTAAACTGATTACTAAAAATAATGTTTATTAGTTTATAGTTAAACATCTACTACTAATTTTATGCATTTTACTTCCTCAAAAAATAAATATTTTATATATATTCACTAGCTGGTCAAGTTTTTTTTTTAAAAAAAGAATAGGAAACAAGGAAAGAACCATTGTCCACATATTTTTTAGCTATTAGAGACACACTTTGTTGACATCAAATGTCGAAAATCCTCAAGTGTAAAAACCCAGAGCAGCCTGAGCGGAGCTGCCTATACATGTGCAGGACTGGCTGGAGAATCAGCAGGTGTCAAGTCCCCCACGACGCTGGAGCACCTGTACTGTGCAATTGCTCACACAAAGCATGCTCGCAACCATAAAACTCTAGGAGGATAGCAACGTTGCTGCAATATAATCTGGATGACTAGAAGGTTGTAACACACAGCACAAATCTGTAGAAGCTGATTCAATTCAAACAATAATTCAGTGAAGCATTTGGGGTGAGTTGAAATGAGCAAAGTCACACACACTCTATTCTCAAAACCTAAGTCTACATTCTAAGAAAATTCAACAGACAAATACAGTTAGACCAAAGTTTCTGACAGAAGTCCTTAATTCTATGCAGACCAATTCATCTCTGTCTAATTTTGAAATTTCTTGTAAACATCTCCATATTAGTGTTTCATTTTTTCCCACCAGAATAGTTACACATTCTTCTGTTTTCAATGCTGATAAAGATACTGAGAGTTCACAGGTCTATTAAATATTAAGATTCCATCCCAAGATTTAAAATGTCCTTTCCAAATATTTAGACCAACACAAAGAAAATCTCACTGGAAATTCTCAATTTCATGAACAACCAAAATCAAAAGAGTACTGAGATATTCTTAGCTCTGTGACCTTTTCTCTTAATTATGTATCAAGTAAACAGAGGATAACAAACACCTCAAATCTGTATGCAGCTGCATTGCTGTGTTAGAAGACTAGTATGAAACTTGATTGAGCTAAAGTATTAAAGACTTCTTATAAAAGTACAAATATTATAAACATATGGACAGAAAATATATATATAACATCTGGGCATTTCATAGATAAACACACACCTGTGCACATGCAAGCACCCTGCAAATTCTAAATAGCCCTTTGAGTAGTGTTATAGACAGAGGACAGACTTAGAGAGAAAAATAGGTTTTGCCTTAGTAAATATCTTACATGAATTTTTGTTCATGTTATAAGAAGGCAAAGAAGTAAAGAACAACCTCAAATAGTTGAACTTCAAATACATGCTTATATTCTAATTTTGATCTTGTATCCAAAACACAAAGTAGAGTTCATTTTATAAACTTTTCTCTATTCACGGGGGTTTCCCAAAAAATTTCTGTAGATGATATTTTCCAACCATTTCCTTTTAGAGAAGAGATCGTGAACAGGGATCATGAGCTTATTTCTCCATCTTTCATAATGTGTGTGCATGGTGTTATAATGAATTAGTAGCAGGTTAAAAAGAGAAAAGGGATATTTTAATTTTTGTGATATTCATACAGCTTTTTACCCAGCACTGAATGTTTCAAAATATCTGGGGCCAGTCTTTTTCTTACTTTTCATATGATTTAACTCTCTGGCCTTGAAAGCTCTGACCTTTTCTTTTTTCTTAAATTTTAGTATCTGTGTGAAAACAGGTAATGTATATAAACATTTCTGTGGATCAAATGTGCCGCTTCAGGCAAGAGATTTAAGCGCTCCATTTTCAAGAGCTTTTCTTCTATCATATCCATCATTTCTATTTTGTTCAGTCTGCTCTGTTCACTCCCGAAGTACTAATTTCGTTTGCCTTCCATACTATAGTTACCATTACTAGTGTACATTAATTATACTGACATGCTTTATGTCTCTGATGCCTTGCTATCCTTTTATACGGTTTCTTCTATTTTGTATAGCATTCTGTGCTTTCAATTGTGTGCATTGTGCTTTGGCTCTACTTTTACATTATAGGCTTTTTAAGTTTCCTTTTATTTCCTGCTTTCTATCAACTTGCTTTTCATTAATTTTAAGACTTACTATTCCTTTCATTTTTTCTGATATTATAAGTAAGATAATGTGTTGAAAACTATAGATATCATCTGCTGAACCCTCTGTCTTCCTGATAATTCCTCTTCTGACATGTGTCTGCATTCCTTTCTACCTGAGGTATGATCAGTGATGGTGTGATGATTCTGTAATCGCTTAGCTATTTCTGATGGGTAGCAATCCTTTATTAAAGTTTGGTGTTTTCACACTCACTCTTTTTCCATTTTACATACCAATCCCAGTTCCCACTCCCTGCCCTCCTCCCACTCCCTCTCTTACCCTCCCTCTCCTTCCCTGTCTCCTTTTCTCCCACTCTCCCTCCCTCTCCCTTCCTCATTCTCTCCCTCTTTCTTTCCCTTTCTTCTCTCTCTCTCTCTCTCTCTCTTTATGACCTCCCTCTTTTTCTCCTTCCCTCCTTCCTTCATTGCCCTTGTTTTTCCTGCTCTCCAGCAATATTGGAAGTTAATGATTTCTGACCTGCCCCCTTTCACTCAGTTTTCTATTTAACTTCCTTCTTAAGGCAAGATTTAGAGGAAAGAAATAAAGTGGTTTTGCTATCAGGATTTCCATCTTTCGGATTTCTGAAAGCTTATAGGACCCTACTTACAGGATCCTGGAATTCTACTTAAACCATCAACTATCACTTTCAAAATTAGACTCCTCTTAAGAAAACAACTTTTCATCTTGGGTTTCCAATCCTTATCTCTGCTCCCAGATTCTCCCTTTGTTTTAGTGTAACTCCATAGGATTAGATAGTGCCTGTGATTATTTCTGGTTTGAGGGTGTTATTTTGGTCTTATGGAAAATGGAGCATTTTGTTTTTAGTGTTACTGTGGTTCTCTGACTTTTAGTGACTTTTGCTTTGGGTGTGTTTCCAAGGAATTCCATGCTGTGCTTTTCAGAGCAAACAATCTGATCTTAGCTCTTGAAGGCTTTCAAAGTTTGTTGTAAATACATTCCTAGAAGAAAATAATGAATTATTTTGAACTAAACAAATATATTACTCTTTTCCAAAATCCCTTGCCTCAGATGACATTATCTCTTCCAAAAAAAAGTCATCAGGCCTACCTTTCTTTAAGTGTCCATTCTTTCATTTAATTCTATAATGCCAGTCCATCGATAGAGGTACATCAATATCTCTACCATGATAAAGACTTTATATTATAGTTAACCTTGACATTTGACCTTTGCAGCAAGCCATCAATTTGCTACTCCCTTAAATGCATATAAATATTTATTATTTTTTAATACATGAGAAAGTATTTGGTGAGGAGAGACAGAAGGAAAGTCTATGAATGTCCTCACACCAGCTGACTGACTCTACCCACACCTTTCTCCTAACTGGACTAGCTCTCGTCTGTAGGCAGCTTACTGACGTGTTCATTCTGGAGGACTTTCTAGTCCCACCAACCTTTCTAAAAACCTTACCAAAGAACTTTTGCCAATTTTTCACCTGATTGCAGCTTTGCTCATGTAAATCTTCCCTTTCATTAAGCTTTAGGTTATGTGTTAGAGTCTATTGCATCAAACACATAAGGCCCCAGTGATAGTATCCCTGCATCCCTCACCCACCATTTCCACTTTCACACTTTCTGGGGAAGCCTTCTTTACTACTAAGAGTGCCCATGTTTTTAAGTTATCAACTCTTTTTCTAAAGATTAGAAAAGAGTCAACATTTCCACTCGGGGAAAAACAGCATAGCCATTGCACCCTAATTTGTTTTCAGGACTGGAAGAGAAGGTATGGATTTCCAGCTAGTTCGATTAATTTGTGCATGCCACGGGGGTGTCCATCAGAAGTCCTCCCAGCAGATCACCTGGATTGCAGGTGATCTTTTCACCTGTAATGTGTCAAACATTGGCTCTGCAAAGTGTTCTTTCCCGGTGTAATCTCACTGCTTTGGGGTTTGGGCAAGTATCCTATGCTCCTTAATGAATATGCCTTAGTATTTGTTTTCTCCAACTCTCTGATACAGCCTTCTATGGCCATTTATACATACTTTCTGTTTTAAGAATTCGAGTCAAGACTGAGATAAACAAAGGGACTTTAAAATGTATCCCCTGGTTGGTTCTCCACCCCTGTTCTTCCTGCTGAAACTTCCTTATTTTACTGCCTTAGAAACATAGCTTTGGAACTTTCTCTACTCGCTCCTTCTAAAAACTTGCAGAGTTCACTTTCAATTAAATTATTATCAAACCCACATTTTTGTTCCTTAACTCTCGGTTTTCAACATATTGTTTGAAGTCTGGTTTTACACCTTTGCTTATGTGGTCACTGGTTATTAGTATGAGAGATAAATTTGATCTCTAGTCAGAGAGATTCTTTCCTTTGCAGTCACTCTACCACCTACAGATACTGTAGATGCCTAGCGCTCTTACTTTCCCAAGGCTCTTTCAGCTTTTACATCTCTCATTTTATTTAGTGTGTGTGTGTGTGTGTGTGTGTGTGTGTGTGTGTGTGTGTATCACACATGTCAGGATCAGGAGACAGCTTTTGGAAGTCTGTTCTCTTCTTCTACCCTGTTCTGAGGGTAGAACTCTAGTCACCAGGTAGGCGCAGCAAGCTCTTCTGCACAGCGAACAGTCTTCCTGTCCTCAGGATACACAGTACTCTCTCATTGTGTCCATGAAGCAATGAATGCCTAGAAAAGTTATCCTATCCAAGGACAGATACCTAACATTAACTGAACTTACAGTCAGTACATTTCTCATCACTATGCAGTTCATTATCTTAAACTTGATTTGTTTTTAGGTCAAGAATAGACTTCCTGCATCTATGGTCCCTCTTTCTAAACTATGTGTACAAGGTTTGGACAACTCTGTACTCTTCATGTGGAGGCAAGCACTGGTGTTGCTGCATCTTTTTGCTCTCTTGATTCAGCATCCAATATGGATGACAATGTCATTTGAAGGTTATCCATTCTCATTTTGTAAGTGATGCTCTTGCCTGGTACTATTTGTCACAAAAATTAATCAGCGAATCCTCAACTTTGTTCCCTTAATGCCCATTATTTGGATTTAGGATGTCATGTGTACGTAGGAACTTATAAATTATTACAGGGGCTGGGGAGATGACTCTATCAGAAAGTCAGGATAAAAGTTTGAGTTCCTGCACTCATTAAAAAAAAATCTCACAGAGAAATTGCTTGTAACCTTGGCACTGAATGAGTTGCAGACAGGAGATTTGGGGGCTGCGAGGTTTCCAGCAGGTCAACATGGCTGAATTGGTGAGACCCAAGTTTAGAGAGTGACCCTGTCTCAAAACATAAGGCAGAGAACAACTGAAGAAGACACCAGGCGTGGTCCTCTGGCTTACACAAGAGTGTGCACATACGTGCACACACACATAAATTCCAAAGGTGCTCATTTGATGAGCATGTATCTAACTCCCTGTTCATTCTCATGTTGTTTACTGTTTGGCTGCTGTTCTTTTGCTATCAGCTTCTCTTATTCAGAAGACCCATTTCCTGAATCCCCTATGCTTTGCTTTCTGTTTTTCAGTAAAGTCTCCTGAAGAAATTCATTAATGTCCCAAATTAGACAGTGACAACCAGCCTCTCTCATTTTGAGGGGCGCAGCAATGTGGACTTTAAAACAGAGGCTGCGCCATCATGGTTTATGGATCAGTTTGAGCCCTGCTGTAAGGATAGGACAACTTTAAATGTGTTCAAGCGACTCAATGCTCTACTTCTGTCTTAGTTAGGGTTTTTATGGTTGTGAAGAGACATGACCATGGCAACTCTTATAATAAAAACATGTAACTGGGGTGGCCCGCCTACAGTTTCAGAGGTTCAGTCCATTATCCATCATGATGGGGAGCATGGTGGATTACAAACAGATGTGGTGCTGGCTGAATTTTGGTTTGCAGGCAACAGGAAGTTGACTGAAACACTGGACAGTATCCTGAGCATAGGAAACCCCAAATCCCACCCCTACAGTGACACACTTCCCCCAATAAACCCACACCTCCTAATAGTGGCACTCCCTTTGGGGGTTATTTTCTTTCAAACCACCACAGCTTCCTCTACTATAAAGAAGGTTGGCAATGTTCAGTTCCTAAAGCTTCACCCAGAAAAGCAGAGATTAGCACCTTTTATTATCACCATTAGCTTCTGCAATTGTGGTGACTGTAAAATTTCTTATAATTCTATTTTAAAAGGGATGACTGTTTGAAAAATCTCTTTTAACACTTGGCCTGAGTTAAGGAGTAGAGTTCATAATTCTTTCTCAAATATTACTAAATTTAATATTTTATCAGAGATATGCACTTTCTAAATGAAGAATTTAGTCACTGAGGAACTCCCGTTATTTTTTTCTGTCAGTCCTAGCACATTCTTGTGACGTGTACAAGAAATTTTGCGTATGAGAAATACACTTTTAAATTCACATAAGTGAAGCATCTTTATTTTCTCAGATATTTATTACTTTTATTGTGTTTAACTTTACCACTCAGGAAGAACTTCTGGTATCATTTTGTAAAATCTCCAGTCCAACTCTGATGCTTGCCTCTGATGTATCTGGTTCTATTTAACTGAAATGGGGGAACTGAATACTTTGAGCTTTTCCTGCTATTTTTAGCTGACTATTGGACTTTTCTTGTGTCATTCTGTAAGAAACCTTGACAAGTTAAATTTATCCACACAGAAACCTATAGTTAGGAGACCTGTGAGACGACTGTAATTTCCTTCCCATTAGCTTCAATGAATTCCATGCACGGGAACAAGAAGCTGGAGGGTGTGTGGAGCCTGTGTTTCCTGGGATGCAGGTTTACTAGGGAGAGAGAGTCCAGGTCTTCCTAAGTTGCTTCTCTGCTGCCCATTACCCTTAATCCTCCAGCAAGCACAGAATGGAACAGTGGTGCTGAGAACCAGACACTTAACTCCTTGAACACAAAAGACACACAGACACATAGCTTGCTCTTCACACACAACTTGTAAATATGGTTAATAACAAATATGAGTGTCTTTTCTCTGGCAGCCAAGGTGAATGGGAAGAATTGAGCTATCACCAAGAATTTATTTAAGCATCATTTTTGCCATCTGGATTCTTTGTGGAGAAAGAAATATTTGAAGGGAATTGTCTTTGGTCACAAAAATGATTTGACTCTCCTCCCTATTTATATGTTAATCATCCCATAGGCAACATTGTTCAAAGTTCCATAAAAGAGCCCCCATTTTACCCCACTGCTGCTTGACAATTTAGATAGCATGGTGATCTCTAAGAAGGATAAAGACTATTTCTACAAACAAATCTCGTTGACTTATGTGAATGAAAATCAACTAAACCACTTAGTCCAGATAAAATATCACATAACCAATCACCTACAGTAGACCAATTAGCATCTACACATTGGCTTCTTTCTTAAAACACAAGCTGCTTCATGGGACATACAATTTGCACCTCAATATTCAAAATCAAGCTCTTATTGTACACCTACATTATCAGCTGGTTTGGCATTGGTTCTATCCATTCTGCAGCAATAAACCTAAAATCCAAACTATGGATAAGTCCCCTTATCATCATCTCTAATTTACCTGTGACCTGGTGTAAAGCAGAGTACATTGAAAGATGATAGTGAACCCCTTGCACAAATGTTATGGAGATTAAGCCAGAGAAAACCATCATTCACATATAGAAACTATATATTCTTACTAGTAGAGGAAGAAAAGGTTTTGCATGATTGTGGTCAAATTTCTTTTATTGTTGTGTTTATAGGATTCAGAACCAGTGATTATTCTATATTTGTAAGACCAGATCATTTTTATCTATCATGAGAGCTCTTTAATAATATGTATTAATTAAATCTCTAAACATAATGATATTGAGTGGAGCATTGAGCAATATAGTCTGGTGATCCCTAGCCATGAATTATTTTGAAAAGTATTGAGATAAAACTATTCACTGACTTCTATAGAACTCTTGGAACTCATATAAAAGAAGCATCCATAATAAAGCTCTTTCAGATCAACAATAAAGTAATAAATGAACAAAAGCACAGTAGTATAAGCCATAGGAAGTACTTATGTGTTATTCACACACACACTAAAGGATGATTGGGAAGAGAAAAAATATGAAGCTATAATTCTAATATTCAGTGCCTAATTGTCTTAACTGGAAACTGATGCATTACTTAATTCTTTGGCAGAAATGGATGACATTCACAAATTGGGAGCAAATTATAAAATCAGAAGGTAAATGTTAAATCCTGTGTGTGTGTGTGTGTGTGTGTGCATGCATGGATTTATTCATCTCATCATTAGAAGGAGAAAACAGGGCCTTTAAAGTTCTCATTATCCATTATGTCAGGTAGCAAATATCTTCTCAATGTAACTCCAGACATTAAATCTGTCGAGAGGAATGCTGTAAAATAAATGTCTGGAATACCTTCATAAACAAAAATCTTATTTCCATAATTCATACAGCTGGCTGGCATTTATTGGCACGTCAGGTGCAATGGGGACATTTCAGGAACATTAACATGTACAGCATCATTTGTCAACAAAGCAACAATGTAAGCAAATCGTTCAGAACTCATACAGATTTACAGCTTTCTCTGCCAGCTGCTAATTACGGTGTGCTCGGCCTATTTGGTATGGTCTTTTTATTGGAAAATGACAAAGGGGTTATAGTATCCTGCTTTGGAATATAGATGTGGCTTTTAGTAATAATATGAATGTAATATGACCATGTAGCTTGGAGTTGTGATCCAGTTTTGCCGGTCTTATAATTGATCAGCTTTGATTGATGAAGGAAAAAGAGAAATTCACAACCTATTTTGTTTCTGATGTAAGTGACCTCTAAAACAAAGAAAACAAGGAGGAAATTATCAAAGACCATGTCATAGCACTACTTAATGTATTTCCCTATGGAACATGACACATAATATTTACCTCTCAAGGAAAATCTGACATGCTGATTGCTGATGGGGCAAGTGTTACAGAAGCCTGCACATGTCAGAATTCTAGGTTGAACTTGAACGGTAAGGACACCCATTCATACATACACTTAACTCTTGTTAAGGTTATGACATAAGGTGACAAATGTTACATCTATAACCAGCCCCCACCACATTGTTTAGTTTTAAGGAAATACACAGCTGTATAAGCAAACAATGGAGTGTCAACTCCACCTTCAGACTCCCGTGGGTTCTGTCAAGGCATGTTATACTCTACAAAATGAATGGTGCTGCTACCTCATGCCCATAATGTAAATTTGTATTTAGAAATATAAATGTCTTCTATTCAAGCAAAATATAAAGAACAAATTGGTAAATACTTACTCAAACATTATTTAGATTTATCCCATCTCCAACCTTATTAAAACCCATTAAATTCCAGAGTGAACAGATTTGACATTCAGCAAATCAATTGCTGTCAGAGCAGCTGAGTTGACCAGATATTAAAATTTTTCAGCTTTATTGGCACCAGATCTTCAGCCATTCCTAAGCTTTATAAAATCAGGACAGCTAGGGTAGAGTGGGGTCCAAAAGGCAGCAAACCAAACAAGTACCGTCTTCATCTCTCTATCAGTGAAGGCTAACTGTAAAATGTGCTTTTAGACAAATAGTCTTTCTAAATTAATTACGACCCCCGAAGAATCAGTCTTCTCATGCACATTTGCCATTGTGCATAATTGCTAGTTTCTATCTCTTATATAACAGAACCCCTAAAATGGAAATCGTACTGTATTTTCCACCTTCGATGTCTACTGCCTGGTACCTGGGGGATGCAAAATTAAAGCTAGTCAAATGAATGGATGAGAATGTGCCTGTGTAACCAACCCCAAACGATAATGTGATGAAGGAGGAACTCAGCTTACTACTTGTCCCATCATGCTTTTTTGACAGTGTCTTTTCCCAAGTTTTCTGGGATGCATTTCATTTTCTATATACATTTTTTTCTTTTTCTCATCTTTGGAAACTTATGTGAATCAAAACATTAAAATGGGAAGTAGAAAGACCCACTCTTTAACTGAAATTGGTAATTAGCTTGAGCATTCCAGACATTACTCTTTATATAAAGAAGTATTATGCGTGGACACATTTGTATGTGCATCTTTGTTTGTGCATGTATGTGTGTGCACATGCATGTGGAGGTTGAAAGACAGCTTCAAGTGTCATCCTCGGGTATGCTATCCATCTCCTTTGAGAGACTGTCTCCATTTGGATTGGCGTTCACCAGTTAGGACAGACTGACTCTTTGAAGTGCCCCGTGGATCTTCTGGCCCTGTTCCCTGGCCCTGGGCTCACCATCACACAGTCCTGCTCTCAACATTTCCATTGCCTCTGTGTGCATGGCTGGGGATTGTGATCAAACTCAGATCCCCATGCTTACAAGGCAGTCACATTACCAACAGAACTAAAGCAGTTCTTCTAAAGCAAAAGCACTGTTTGGCTTCTCTGGAATGGACAAGATGGAAATGCAGCTTTGCTTAGGTTTAAACTCATATTCAGGTAAAATCCCTTCCTGTCCAATCAACATGAACAGAACATCCTACTTGCAGCATCAGATCAAAGCCCATATAACGCACATTGTCTCTGGCTATGTGAAGTCAAGCTTGTGACTGAACCTAGAAAATTGCAATGGTTTTATTAATTTTTACTGTTCAAAGAATATGAAAACTTTCAGTGACTGTCAAACAATCCAGCAAAATCCTGTGTTAGTAGAGACAGACAAGTCTAAGAAGAGACACCTCAACTGTAAACGGGTACTTATTAGCCAGCATGCCTCACGGTCTGCTGTTAAAATATGACTGTGGAGGGGTGGTATTATCCCTGTGGGACTGTCACATAACATTGGTTTTGAAGTCACAATTATTTGAATAAAACCTACTATTCTCAAAACCACTGTTTACCTAAAACGAAAATGATAACCTCTGAAAATAAGCCATGTATATGTATTTATAAACTAGCATTTGTTTTAAGTTGTGCCTAAAAGTATTATCTTTTAAGAATCATTAAGTGAGTGCTGTAGAAGATTCTGTTTTATCCTCCATATAATGGAGGTTTCACTAATTAACAATTCATGCATGTTTGAAGCATAATGATTTGATACTTATCTGCTTGTTATGCTGAAAAGTCTTTATTGAAAACATTTCCAAAATTCCAGGAACATTTTTAATAATTCTTAATTGCTTTAGAGCCACCCATTTGTCTCTTAAGTATGATATTATAACTATAAAACCTTCATAAGTGATCATGAGATTAGACCCCACTAAGAACTTCATTCATTATCGCCAACTGCAGAAGAATCCTATGTAGAACATTCTCTAATTTGACTAGAAGTTCATCTCTCACTAATTTAGATAGGCTTCTCCTTCACTTGTTCTTTTAACCTTCCTCCTTCTCCTTTTTCCCATAATAATAAAAGTTTGCCAACTATCTTGAAGCATAGAGGATATAAAACTGTTTTGAGATTTCATTTGTAACTCACAAGACAGAAAATCTCAAATTCTCTTCTTTGTAATTTGGTTCTCACGGTGGTTCTATTTTAACTGTTTAAATATCAAATCTGATAAGGAAGAGAAAAAACTATGTAATTGATACTGGTTTGTAACATCTATACCAAATTTTATAGTTTTTAGTGTGTATAGTGCATTACTGAGATCTTATGGAAGATGGAGATCAAGGTAGAAAATTCACCACTAATCTGAATATTCAAGAAAAGAAATGCAGTGATCCTTCTGGACAGAAAGAGAAGTTTAATCATTAGAATTGCATAATCCAGGAAGTCTTCAATATGTTATTCTGCTATCTGCAATGTATTGAGAGTGGGCAATGTATTGATAAAGAGGGCATGAAGTGGTGAGAGAAGAGGCTTTAACTTCACAGGAAAACATTTAGCTTTAACCATAGTACAGAACAATGGGAAAGACATATTTGAAAGGTAAGTAGTAAGAGCATTACATACTTGAGAGAATATTGCACAAACTGGTATCATGAGTCTATTTTATTATGATCTGTAAACAACTAAAACTTTCTCAAGCACAGAAATTTGAGCATTTCGCATCCACAGATTCTTTGTTTCTTGTGCCACTGTGACAGAATAGCTAAGGTTAGGTAAATTTTAAAGAACAGAAATGTGCTTTTGCTCACTTCTGGGATCTATAAAGTGGATGCCACTAAGGCAGTGACACCTGGCAAGAGCTTTTGATTCTTTCCTATGACAGAAGGAAGACAGGCAAGAAAGAATGAGCCCACTTCTACATGGTAAAGCAACATCAATCCATTCATGAAGGTGATGACTTCATGACCTAAATACCCCCAGAAGATTCTACTGCTCAACCCAGTTATAATGAGGATTATGCATCTTACACATGAGTTTTTGAAGATCCATTGAGACCATAGCCGATATTACCAGGACACCATCCAAGAATCATTGTCATGAAAAGAATATCAGTGACGCAGAATGGAAAGCCAAGTACAGGACACCTGAGCTAGTGGAAAGATCCTGTACAAGAAACCCTAAACCAACAAAGTGTGGGCTTTGTGTGGCATAAAGGAAACATTGAGGTAAAGACCAATTTTTAGTCAAAAATAATATACAAAATGGATGAGGGATGCTCAAAGTTAATATCTCCAGGATGGTCATCCTCTAGAGGAATGAAAGACTTGCAGTTACCATCAGTGAGATTATGTAAAATGTCAGGACCCCTGAGTTATGTTCCACAGGTCAGAAAGTAATTGCAGAAAAGAGAGGAAGAGCTGGTTTGAGGTAGCAGCCATCTGCCTCATGGGGTTTTCTACGTCTATCATGTCTCTTTTTACCACACCCTGCCTGATCAGCATTGAGCGCTCCACCCTTTAAACAGATGCCTTACTTCATTTTTTTTTCAGTCTGAACTTATGTAACTTGGTACTTTGGATAGCACACGTCTCTAATTCCAGCACTCAGGAGGCTGAGGCAGAAGTACAAGTTCAAGGCCAGTCTGGACTCCATGAGGAGGAGGAAGAGAGGGGATGAAATGAGGAAGGACATTAAAAAAAGCAAGCAGACAAGAGGAAGAAAAGGAGGAAGAGACAGAGAAGTGAGGGAAGGAAAAAAGCTTGCCTGCTTGTCTGAAGAAGATGGATGTCTTAGCAAATATGCTAAAAAGCAAAGAGGAGACAGTGGTTCATTGTTCAAGGGTATGAAGGGACCCTGAGTAAAAGATTCAGAGGACACAGGATGTCCTTAAAGAGCGAATCTCAATAGCAAAAGGGGTATATACTGCCTTCTGGAAACAATGTTGCCTGTGGAACTGATCATTTATTTGTCTATTTACCCAATATCAAACTTTTACAAACTTTCATCTGGGAGAATGAAAACTATTATAATAAATAGAGACTTTTGGATAGCGTTGCTGTGCATAGATGACCAATAGCTTAGGGAGGAGCTTTTCTCCAGCCTATAGTATACATCTGTGAACTCCTATTAGTACACAGCAAGAAGTTAATCATTATTCATTTGAATTTCTCATAGAAAGGAAAAATTACTTTGTGTTAACTGGAATATAAGAAATTATCCATCAAAACATGTAATAAACGACACAGAAATAAAACTATCACTATCAAAGCCAGAAAACTATGCCTTAAGGGGATAGGGTATTTTCTATCCAAATTAGAAAACCCAGTATTTTCATGCTGTTAAAATTCATCATACATGTCTAGTCTAACTGGCCGTAATCTCTTTCCATTGCTATCGGGTGACAAGAATGATTTTCATCTCATTATTGTTTTCCGTTTTTGCTTTCTTACTTTCTGTATCTGCCTCTGTGAATTTGAAGTGGCTAAACTATTTGCTTAGAATTCAGGTGTTTTTCCTTGCATACATTTCTGACTGAAGGTGTTGCAGCCACATATTGTGGGATTCCAAATGCGCCCCTGAAACCTCACTAGGAAAGCAATTTCATTGCTCTCCTCATCAACACTTTGGGTAGTTAGTGCAGCAGGCACATGTTATAAGAGAAGTTGCTGGAGACAGAAACATGAAGTGAGCTTGGCATGGAGAAGTGGTTGGTACTAAACACATGGATGACGTTATTTACTCAAAATTTTTCTTGTCGGCCTGATTTGGCTATAGCTTCACAATTGACACATACCGTGCCGTAGGCTTCTATTTTCACTAGCTGCGAAACAGAACGATTACAGACTTTTGCATGTTATGCATTTTTAAATATCACCATGTTAAACTTAGATCTTGATTCTCTGCCCAGGACCAAGTGGAAAATCTCCATCTTCAATGGTTTCTATTATCTTTGAGTCACACGACCACATACTGTATTTCTTCGACAAGTGGAACTCTCACTTGGAATTCCAGGCATTTCAGAACCAGTGGAGTAATCATTAACCCAGTAGGCCTTCTTATTCAAATTAGATATTTAGAACAGAGCCAGTGTTTAATACATCCAACAAATATTTGTCAAGCACCTACTTCCACCACTACTACTGCAGCATGATTCCCTCTTCAGGTAGTTTTCTGAGTATTTTAAATAGCTTTTATAAACCTCATCTTATTTAGCTGTTCAATGCCTTGAAGGAGTTTAAAGTCCCATAAAATATAATTACCATAAATACTGGGCCTCAAAGCTCCAGAATGGCATCAACTGCCACAGTGTTTTAGACTATTTTGATGAATTTATAGCTGATCTTGACCGAAAGATTTATATACATAAAAGTATAATTACATTCCATTGTATTATGTTCTTTTTCTATTACAGACAATATTTTAGGATTAAAGAAATGTGGTAAAACTAAAAAATACATCAACTATGTGAATTATACACTTGTCATATTTAAAATATGATATATATTGAGAGAGAGAGAGAGAATCAGAAGTCACATTTTCTCATAGGCTAAAATGTGGGCAGGTTTGTTCTTGCTTCTGCTAGCACAGCAGCCCCAAAGGTTTGAATGGGCAATATTAATAGCTTTAGAAATCCAGAGATTGGTTTTAATAGCTTCAAATAATAGAAATGCTAAGTTTAGAGAAACCTCAACATATTTGCTATTATTCAATTTCTATTTATACTTTTAAATTTTGTTTTTCAATGTGATAATATTCACATTCATCTTGATTTCAGGAATTTATATTTTATGACAGCCTATCCTGCTATATCTTTCAAAATCTCCATCTTTTTTTAAGTTTTTCTGCAAGAAGAAAACAAGAAAATTCCTAGTAGAATTTTCATACTGTATGGCCTTAACAGAGCTTCATATACAACCAGATATTTCAATTTTGTTGTTTGTTTTTTCAAGACAGATTTCTCTATATAACATCCCTGCTGTCCTGGACCTCAATTTGTAGACCAGGCTGGACTCATAAATCAACCTGGCTCTGCCTCCCAAATGCTTGGATTGAAGATGTGAGTCACCATGCCCACGTGATACTCTTTTTCAGAGTTAAAACTCCTCAAATATAACAAGCATTGGTAACATAATAAGCAAAATATGATAAATGTGTTCCTCTGCTATAATTAATATTAATATACTTCAGAGTAATCATTCCTCAGTAATCGAGTAAACGGCAGTTTCAGGCAGATAAAGGAAGAATGCCTGCCCACAGGATTCAACTGTCTAGAAACGGAGCCCGTGGTTATACAGTCGAGTGGTTAGAGACTTCATTCGTCCTTCCATTACTCAGCCTTTACCATTTATATTCTGGTAATGAGGGCTGGGAACATAGCTCAGAGGCAGAGTTCTTGCCTGCCGTGTGTGAGACCACAGGTTCCATCCGAAAGACCATGATTAAAAGCAAGCATCCACAGTCATAAGAATATAACTAACCTTAAAAAAGAAAGAAAACTAAAAAAAATCTTTTATCTCATCCTTAAACTTTGTATGGATTTAGTTTCTTCCTATTTCTCAAAAACTGACCTATGAACTGCATTCTTTTGCGTGTCTCACCTAAAAGAGGAAAACTGTATGTACCTTCACTTGGATTTGTTTCCATTCCACAGCTGGTCAGTTTTGCACACCTTTCCCTGAGAGGGAATTGCTAACTTCACCCCGGCCCCGTCCTGTGCCTTCTTCTCAGTGAACACTAACGACTGACCACTTACCTTACGCTTGTGTAAGAGATCCATTTCAAGGGGCTGTTTGCTCATGTAACATAAAACAGAAAGCCATTCATTAGTCATTATTAAATCCATTCTTCTTTTCTTCCTTATTGAATTCAAAAGGAAAATCAGCTGGTCTTTCGCTTTTTGGCATGCATCAGCAAAAGTATGTTATTATGATGTATTCTTAAATCATATATCTTCATAAAACAATATAGGTGTGGGTTTAAAGAGAAACAAGGAAATAAATTAGAACCATCTGGATATCGAAAGCAGAGAAACGTTTTGCTAATGGTTGTCATGTCCACCTTACAAAAATAGTCCTGTGTAGATTTCTAGCCGGACAAAGTCAGAGCTATCAAAAAAAAAAAGTTTTAAAAGAAGCTAGTTTTGGAATGCAACAATTGAACCAATAAAAATCGTTATCAGACCTGGACTTAGAAATAGAGAGTCCCACATATTGGTCAGTAAAAGATAAGCTAAGCTCCCAGATGACCTGCTGGGCATGGGCAATGACAATAGAACTAATTTCAGCAGGGAGAGGAGGAGATGCCCAAGGATGGAAGAGAAAGGAGGAAGGGCCCCTTGCATCCAAATCAGCATAAAGAATGGGGAAGAGCCAGTGTAAACAGTGATGGGGGGGATGCGAGAAGGAAGGCATGAAGGAAGAAGTGAGCTCTAGGAGAGATGTCAAACTCTTTCCGCCATGACTGTGAAGGAAGGAAGAAGTTGTGTCAGGACTTACCGCAGTAGAGATCGAAGTACGAATATCTAAGTTAGAAAAGAATTAGAAATCGAGTTTGGACGGGCTACGTAAACAATACAAGCACTCTCCTCCCCCTAAGTTGTTCTTCTCTTTGTCATTTTACCAGCAAAAAATCTATTCAGAATGCATATTTTAGTTTGGTGAAGGTGGCCCAATTGCTAACGGTAACTAAATAGGTATGCTCTAATTTTGCCTGTTTCTTCCTCATGTTGCCCAACATGGTAGAGGACTTGTTCAAATAGGTACCTTGGTCTCAGAGACATAGCTGTACAGTTCACCTTGAAGTCAATTGAAAACAGAATATTTCTCATTGATTTTGCCTGCTTGGCTGCTGTTTGCTGTCAGTTCGCCCGCGCTGATGTAAACAGAATGAATCAACTCTTGCTGGCCCTGGGCCTCCTCAAGTCATGTGAAGTGAACTTCGGATTCCTTTATGTTCGGGCACAGCCGGGGAGACAAGAGTGCTACTGTCTTCTGCTGCTGCACAGTCACCTCGGGCTATGCTGGAAAATGCTTTTTTCTTATTTTTAGACCTGAATAGGTCTATGCCACTAAATGTATTCTTGTGAATACAGATAGCACTTTGTTGTTGGGCTCATGGGAAGGCAGAGGCAGCAACCTGTTTGGATGCAGCTGCAGGCCACCTGTAGAGAAAGTCAAATTAGGGAGAGACCCCACTGTTCTTTGCATTAATGCTTTTTGTATTGTTGTTTGACTTTTCCCCCCTCTGTCCATGTATCTTTTTCAACTAGGGAGATCGGGAGCACATTTTGAGGCCTTCTGTCCCTTTAAGGCGTCTGATGATTGAAAGGACTCCAAGGTTTGAAAGGCTGTAAAAACTCCCCAGTTACCAATGAATGATGGCAATACAAAGAGTCTAAAAGCTGCTGAAGCTGAAGTAGTCTTCCTACAGATTTGGGTTATTTGGTGACCTTCCACTCTTCAAATATTCCCACCTATGTGCACAGCTTCTCCTTGTAAAGATGTGTCATGGTCTCCCTGGAAAGCAGCCATCCATAGTAGCAGGTTACTTTTACCACACTTGAGGAGGCAAAAAGAAAAGAAATTCCAAGTTTAAAAGAAAGAAACAAACAAACAAATGAGAGAAGACTTTTTTATCATCAGCCTACTTGAAGCTTTAAAAAAGAAGCCCATAAATGAAATATCAGCATTAGCCATAAATATTAAAGGAGGGAAATGCGCAAATAAAACTTGTTTCTGGAAATCTTGAATTTGGCCGAACATCAAAAACCATTTCCTGACAATGAGATCCATTAGACTACAACACAATCTCCCCAGGAGTGGCTGTGTGGCTTACAGGACAGCATTTGAGGGTATACTGAGGACAACCTCAGCCATCGGCCTTAGCTGCACGGGGTTGTTTCATTGGTGGGGGACTGACTCTCATAAGCCTGATCGTTTCTCTTGCTTCTCTGCCTTTTATTGTAGTGATGAGGCGAGCAGGCCTGCATTTCATCCCGCCTGGCTCCTGCACGGCTAGCTTATACCCAGAAATA
>LOJH01009071.1:6952-25434 GCA_001685095.1 Ellobius talpinus
TGTGTGAGGTAATGTCACACCCTACTCTTCATAGGATGGACTTGTGATTGTGTGAGGTAATGTCACACCCTACTCTTCATAGGATGGACTTGTGAATGTGTGAGGTAATGTCACACCCTACTCTTCAGGTGTCCCAATTTAAACTCGTTTATTTCTGTGGTCTGTTTCTAGAGACCTTCCTGAGGCCGGTATTTCACGTCCAGATGCATCGTTCTGTCATTGTTCCACAGTATGCCCTAAAACTGGATTCGATGTCCAGATACTACCTGAATTGTATCAGACATAGCTTGATATTACTCCTTTGCTTTAAACAGAGGTCTGCTAAGTCAGCATATTGTCAGTTTTAGGCGAGTTTATCTTTTTAATTGGCTATATACAACTAATGTTATATAAGTACAACTTGTTTTGAAAACCAGTATTTGCATTTAAACTCATCCTGACAGATGAGAAAGTCTCCTGTGGAGTATCTACCATGTGGACAGGAGTTTTAGCATACATTCATTCCACACCACCTTGTAACAGTGGGTTACTTTTTGGTTAAGAATTAGATTAATTGTATTCTAAGATCCTATACACTGTTGGAGCTCGGACTATTAGGCTTGGATTTCCAAATTTCAGTTTCTTTTTCATTTTGTTGTTATACTGGTATATACCAGGTTCCTGTTTACAAAATACTGAGACTACAGACTGTAACTTGAGCAATAGTATCCCCAAAGTAAAATGTTCTCAGTTTTCAGTGACGACTGGACATTTTAGGCTACACTTTAGGTCTCAGTCCCAGGCACTGCTGACATTAGGCTTTCTGCTGTTGAACAAGGTATCTCATCCTTACTATAGTACATACAGTCCTGTGTCCCAATGCTTTAATTCCAGTGGAGTACTGAGGTAGTATTCATTTCTCAGGATGACATATGACGCTCCTGAAATAACTTTTTTTAGGGAAGGAAGAAAACGAGAGCTGAAACAGTATGTTGGGTACTATATACATACATCTTCGGGTATTTATCTGTTTTACCGTATATACACCTGTCAGTCTCCCCTGTACATGAAGCTGTTAAGGGCCATTCCGAGATGTGTGCTATTACTTATCTGCTTAGCATACAGCAATGATTCTGGTACATAGAACTGTGTAAGTATTTGGTAAAAATTCAGTAAAGTGTATAGTGTCAAAAGTTAGTACTTTATCCAAAACATGATAAGGGAGTAAGTTATCTTACTTATTGTACCATTTTCAGAACTGATACTTTGGTTCAGGGTAGAAGCAGAAATAAAAATTAAAAGCAGCTCAAGTACTTGGAAATTGAAGTGTACATGTTATATTGTGTATATCCTCTGTGTATGATTTGAAAGAAATTCTTTCAACTTAAATGCTTTGGTTAATTTGAAAATTGTTTTTTCATTTTGTTTGCTACTTTATCATTCTTATTTAATTATGTCTGATATGAAATGTACTTTTAGTAGAAGCATAATGTAGGCATTCTATTTTTCTTTTTTTAAAGACAAGGTCTTAATAAGTACCCCTGGCTGGCCTGGAACTCCTAGAGATCCACCTGCCTCTGCCTCCTGCATGCTAGGATTAAAGGCATGTATCACCAGGCCTGGCAACATGTATATTTGTAGTTATTTCTTTGGACTGTTGGATTAATTTGGTTGCACTTACTAAGAGTAACTTTAAAAACTTACCATTGCAGGTAGAACAGAACCCATTATTAGGCTTCGGTGCGATAGCTATTGCTGTTTTGTGCTCTGGGTTTGCAGGTAAGTTGTGAAAGCACTGTGTTATCATGTAACACTCTTTAACACTGAACTGTAAAAACTGGATCTCATTGCCTTGGTTTATCCTAACAATTTTATTTCCATTAAGACTTTAAATTCCTTCTTATGTTGTTTTGTGTCAGCTATTTCCCCCCTCCCCGTAAGTATGTGATTCACTTACATAACACAGTTGTTCAGACTTCAGAATTGCAGCTAGGAATATACTTCTGCCATTCTTGACCATCTTAGTTTAGCCAAGGACTAAAAGTTAATGGAAAGGCCTCTGACAATGAAGGGAATTAACCTGCAGGGAGGCCACAATGAGTACTTCCCATTTCCCCAAAGTATCACTGTTTTCAAACTTGTCTCTGCTGCCATGGCTACTGGGATAACCAGCTTAGACTGCCTTGTGCCTGTAATCTCAAGTTCTTCCTTTGCTTCAACAGACTAGGAGCTATGGAATAGAAAGAGGTGGGTGAAATGTACCTTAGCAAACATAATATCAAAGAAGAACAGCCAAAAACATCAAGGAAACAGGAAAGTATGGAGTCATATTAGGGACAAGTATTCCTTTCATGAATTAAGAAAAGATAAGAAATATACAAAGGTTAATGTAAGAATGAAATGTATTGCAGAAATAGCTCCAACAGGTATGAAACTCAAGAGCTTTTTAATAAAGAATATTTTAGTGGTATTTGTATATCTCTTCATTTCTACCTATTTCAAGAGTGACATGGTTTTTTTTAACTAGGAAAACAGGAAAGACATAGAAATAAAATATTGCTTATAAATGTTTTATAGGAGAAGAGAAAGGCTAAATTTAGGAATATACTTAATTAACCATAGTCATGGTAAATAAGCTCTTATTTTTAAGAATCAACAAAATAGGAACAAAATTCTAATCACCAAAAAATATTCTTTTGATTTTCAGTAATATCTTTGAACAGTGAAATGCTTATATCCCATATCCTCTTTAGTCTAGCCTCTGCTTAGAGCTGAGGAAGCAGAAGGTGGTTAATGCTGAAGTAACAGATCACTGAATAGTAACGCCTTTTCCAGACAGAAAGTCTAAGTTGGAAGTTTTAACAGCTATTTTATGTTTGTTGCCATAGTCTGGCTCTTTCCAAAATAGCCTCATCAAAATCAGTCTTGTTTTTGCCAGGTACTGTGGCAGGACCTGAGAGGTAGAGGCAGGCAGATTCAAAGTCAGCCTGGTCTACAGTTCCAGGCTAGCCAGGGCCACACGGTGAGATCCTGTCCCAAAAATAAAGATTAATATAAAAATTATTTTTAGTTACACCTTTTAGTTGGTAAATAACAGTTCCCAGTGTCTCTGGGTCAACATGCATTCATCTAACTTTAAAGCCTGGCATAGTGGTATTTGACCTTTTAGGGACAAAAGGTTTTTTTTTTTATTCCCTTTTCTCTAAGGGAAAAAAATACACATTTTTTGAGCCCTACCCCCCACCCCAGTCCTGGGAAAAATACACCTACACATAAATTTAATACCTAATTAGCAGTTCCCAGGCATATGATGTCTGCAGACCTGTTTAAGGAGAACAGCTTTACTCGGAAAGCTGCAGCTTACTTTGGTTATGTCACTGGAAAGACACCAACTGGGTGATTAGATAGCTGCTCCACACAGTAAGACACACTCATTCTCACAGGTATTAAGGGGGTAGGAGTAGGATAATTTACTCTAGTGCTGTAGCTTTAAGGTGGTTACAGCCAGCCTTTTATTGGTATTAAGGAGTAGAGAGTTTTGTGATCTAAAGGGAAAACTGTTCTTGCTTGTTTAACAACCTTTTGTCAAATGGAGCTTATGAAGTTTCCTCTTAATTATTTATATGCTTTGTAAAAGCAATGTGGTAATGTTTAATGTTGTAAACTACATAATAAACGTGTATTTAACTAATACTAAGAATGTTTCTTCCCCAAATCATGCACTTGGGGTGTGTTCTAAACAGAATATCATTAGTTAATTCATAATATCTTTAATACGTCTATGTCCATTTCTTTTTCTAGGAGTTTATTTTGAAAAAGTTTTAAAGAGTTCAGACACTTCCCTTTGGGTGAGAAACATTCAGATGTATCTGTCTGGGATCGCTGTGACATTAGTTGGTGCCTACTTGTCAGACGGAGTTGGAATTAAAGAAAAAGGATTTTTCTATGGTTACACGTATTATGTCTGGTTTGTCATCTGTAAGTATCCAGGAATAAAAGGTCTGAATAGATTCTTTTTGGTTTTTATTTTAACTCTTAAGTTAGATGTCTGTCCTAGGCACTTACAGCATTTTGGAATTATTCCTTTGATAAAGTGATGAATACCAGTTCAGAATATATAATTTTGTTTTTATCAACTTGCTATCGCAGAGAAATTTTGCCCTCACGATGAAAAGAATCTTGTGCTATACTAACTGTGTCTGATTTAGTAGTGGAGTAGTCTTACACATCGGAGACTTGCTTCTGGAGAAAACTGTTCTCCCTGTCCTAGGTAGATGAGTGTGCCATCTCTGGGGATGGATTGTTTTCATGATCGAGTACTAAGATCTTATTTCTTTCTGTCTCCTAAGTCCTTGCTAGTGTTGGCGGACTCTACACCTCTGTTGTGGTCAAGTACACAGACAACATCATGAAAGGCTTCTCCGCAGCCGCCGCCATTGTTCTTTCTACCATTGCCTCAGTCATCCTGTTTGGATTACAGATAAGTATGTCATTGTTAACATGGACGGGCATCTCTCGTCATGGTCTGCTCCAGTTCTTATTTAGAGCAATCCTAATTTTGCTGCAGTTTATTCTGTGGTGTGCAGCTGTGAAGGAGATTATGCAACACTTCAGTGTCCTAGCTTAAGTCTGGAGAGCAGTGGTTCTAGGTGTTGTTCTTAAAAAAAAAGCTATTTAGTGCTGAAGGCCTTGTTCCCTTAAATATTACATACAGATGTTTTAGGTGAGCCAGGTTGTACATTTGGTCCTCTATAACTGTGGCTTCTGCATCTGCGGATTCAATGTTAGAAAATATTAGGGAGAAAACTATTTGTCTGAATATGAATATACTTCTTGTCACAATTCCTTAAGAATAAAAATAACTGCCAGGCATGGTGGCACACACCTTTAATCCCAGCACTTGGGGGGTAGAGACAGGCGGACCTCTGTGAGTTCAAGGCCAGTCTAGTCTACAGAGTGAGTTCCAGGACAGCCAGGGCTGTTACACAGAGAAACCCTGTCTCAAAAAACCAAAACCAAACTAAAACAAGAATATCAATAATTACATTGTAGTAGATATTTTAAGTAGCCTATGAAGGACTTGTAGGGAAGGTATTTATGTATAGGTTATATGTAAATGCCATGCTGTCTTCATATATGGGACATGAAGATTTTGGTGTCTGAGGGAAGTGCTCGAACCCATCCCCATTGACCCACAGGGACTATGGTGCTATGGTCAGGTTCTCAGGGAAACAGCCACAAGCACTGGAGGAAGTGACTCCTTCCAGAAGTGGAGTTAACACATGTAGACCTATTTTGAAGCCTCCTTTCATTTCCATTTTATTTCATGTCTTCCTGTTCTGGACTTAGGTATACAGTAGAATTGTGGCACCTTTGCTATGTTAATCCTGTTAATGTTGTTTTTTTTCCTTAGCTGTCATATCCAGCTTTTGAATTATTGAAGCAGCAATGTTTTAGTGTTTCAGGTTTATTTTAAGCTATATAGTAATTATTTTCTTTACTGATCATTATTATACCATAAACTACCAAGGAAAAATCTATTAAATGTGTACATTAAGTGAAAGGGGGGGAACTGTCCTGCATTACATTTCATTTTAGAATAAACCCCTTTTACAAATACAAATAAAAGCATTATCAGTGTTGCAGAAAGCCATTTTATAGGATGGTTCAAATCTTATCTATTGTAAGTTTTGGCAGCAGCCTTGGGGAAAGAACATAACCATGTCTCACACTTTTTCTCTCAAGTGATGTCATTGATCACCAGGGTTTGTCAGGTGATTTGCCTAGAAGTCTTGTACAAGGAAGTTGTACAAGTCCTACCAGAGCATTTCTGATGTTCTTTTCACCCGATTTGAGTGAACATTTAATTGTAGTTCTGATCTGTCCTTAGATTCAATGTAATCCTGTCACTTTGCTCCTGAGAAAAACTTGGTAACTATAAAATATTTTTGTCTTAGGAGTCTCTCAGCTAACTATTGAGATATTAAGATATAAACTGTCTTGCCCCTCGAATTCAAAACTGGTCTTTTACTGTAGATGAACTAAAACTGAAGCTTGGTGCTATTTCTTTCTATTTTTAGGGGGCGGGGCTATCCCATCAGCTCAGACCGGCCCCAGACTCAGTACAAAGCTAGGAGTCTTGAACTCCTGAACCTTCTGTCTTGGGATTACAGGCATGTACCAACATGCCGATTTTTAAAGGTATTAATACTGAACCACTGTGCAATACAGTTAATATGTATAGAATGTGGTTCAGTTTTAAGTATACAGTTTTGACATTAGCATTTATTTATATAATGCCTACATATGAAGCTTATAGAAGGGTTTTATTATTACTATTTTGTTTTTTTTTCTCTTTAGTGTGTGGGTCCATGTGGATCAGTTGCTCTCCCTTTGTTGGGGACATGCCCACTCACTGTTTGGCTAGACTAGCTGACAGATAGCTCCAGGGGTGGTCTGTGTCTGCTCCCACAGTCTTCCCATAGCACCGAGGCTGCAGATGTGCCAGCGTTTGGATGAGTGCTGGCAATTCAGGCTCTCAGGCTTGTGCAACAGGCACCTCAGCCCTCGTACAAGTTTTGTACATCCCAGTTTTCAGGAGTAGCATGAAAAAGAAGCAAGCATAGCAGGAAACACAATAATCACTTTATCATCTATCCAGAAATTTTCAGTGGTTTTTGAATCTCTGGTTTTTGAAAGCTGAATTTTGTGTAGCTATCTTTTACATTAACCTTTCTGGGACTGTAAGTAAGCCATATCACACCACATTGCTTTTATTCATACACACATATTTATATTACATTTACTAACTTCCTCTCACTATGTGTCTTCTAGGGAAAACAACATATCCCTTTGTTGGGGTAGTCTAAGACAGGAGGCTTACTAATGTTTTTGAAAAGTGTGTTATCACTCCTTTGATATTTATCTTTTTCCTCCAATTTCTTTTTTGCTTAGAATAACTTCTCATTAAAAACAAACAAAACAAAACAAAACAAAACAAAAAAAACGCATGTGACCTGGTAGTGCAACCTACAGTTAAAAAGATTTTAGGAGTCGGGAGATGGCTCATTGATAAAGTGCTTGCAGTCCTAGCACCAGGGAGGTGGAATCCCTGGAGTTTGTTGGCTATTCAGTCTAACCTACTTGGCGGGCTCCAAGCAAATGAGAGACCTTGCTGAAAAAGAGATGGCCAGCATTCCTAGGGATGATGCCAGGACTGTTCTTGGCCCCTGTATGTATACACGTGGACCCTACACACATGAACATGTACACACATACATAAAAATGCTTCTTAAAGTTCATTATTTTTTATAGTTTAAAGAAAAAAATAGTTATTTTTCTTTCTCTTTTCAGCACTTTCCTTTGCAGTGGGAGCTCTTCTTGTGTGTGTTTCCATATACCTCTATGGGTTACCCAGACAAGACACTACATCTATTCAACAAGAAGCAACTGCAAAAGAAAGGATCATTGGTGTGTGATTTCAATCTAAACTGCTCCTATAACGACTTAACTGTTGATAATGAACTAGAGCCTTAAGTCAACCCCAGATGGTAGCTTAAACTATATCAGCAGATTAACTATATGACATAAGAATCAAAAAGAAAACTGACTGAGTGAAGTGCTAAAACAGATTTAATTTGAGTATTTTTGGTGTCAAGCTCTATTACTTCAGAACGAAGGACTTTACTACAAAGAGAGAGAGAGCGCGCATGTGTGTGTGTATATTGTGTACAGGGAGCATTCAGTTGACATGGTATCAGGATGTACATACGTGTGTGTCTCATGTACACAGAGCAGAGGTGACAATACAGGGTCAGAACATCAGGTGAAACTACAACATTCAGTCGACAAGGTTTAAGATGGTGTCTGAAGGTTCAAGTGCCAAAGCCATTTCTGTACACACTGTTCTCTTGTTCAGGTACCGGGAGAGGAGGGTGAACCTTCCTTGTCTAGTTCATGGATAGTACTTTGTCCAGGTAGCAGCAAAAAGTCTAGCTTCTCTTATCAAAGTGATGAATGAGTAAGATAAGACAATTGAGAACAAAACTCAGTGTGTAAACAGAATCTGCTTCATAGCTCAGACACTGACTTCTGTCTGGGAACTTCAGTGCTGTATTTGTGCCAGTCACTGTCTGGTTCATATTTCTTTGCTGTTAGCTGATATACTTTTCAGAAAATTTTCTAAGTCGCTTTTATACTTTTTTTTTAAATAAAGTATGGTTACCTGTTGGGCTCTCAATTTGTGAACTTTCAGTGATTTCAGTGATTTTAAAATATTTCTATAATGTTAATGGGGAAATCCAGCAATAAATTTATATCACTTTTGTGTAGTCACTTTGTTTTATGGATATGATCACTATGATAATGCAAAAACATGGCTTTTTTCTACGTATGAAAATTTAACAAAGTAATCTAATTCTTACAAGCCTTGAGCAAAAAAGAACTTCTAGGGAGGATCACAGCATAGTAAGTCTTTTCAAAGAACTGTATTTTTGAAGACTTAATCCCTGTATAATTTTGCTCAAGACTGAAATACTCAGTGGTCTGAGGAGAGTTTCTCCAAAGAAGTGGAGAGAAAGAGTAGATATGTAAAACATGTCCCAAGTGTACACGTTCATTCCACAGTTGGTTTGCTGTAGGAAGATCAATGCTACTGTAAGTAGAAAATTAGCAAATCACTTACAATTGTGACCACATAACATTTAGATTAAATGTAGTAGGCCAAATAGAAATGCTGGCAGAAGATGTTTATGGTTCTCAAAGATAGCACATCGTACTTACTGTTACCTAAATTAAACCCATGCAGATACATGGAAGCCAAAACTCCATCTCAAATTATGCTTTAATACTGGCCCACACTTGACAAAAACATCTGAATTCAGTGTTCTGTAGCTGCTTGCTATTTAAATGCATATGTCCCTGACTTCACATAGTTTGTTACCCGTACATTCCAGCTAATGGTAAGCCCGAGGTCAGTTCTCACTGCTGTCTGCCAAGGAGAAGCTTGCTTTACATCTCCCTGTATTTGGTCCAGGAACTACCTACTGTTAAAATAAAATCGGCAACCAACCTTCACCAATTATTAGATGAAAACAGGAGGTAATCTCAGTTCTAAGAATAATTTCTACAAGCCCCCATGAGTCCCAGTCAGTTGATTCTATGAGCCATGTAGGGGTCTGACCTCGGTCCTCTGCATATATGTTGTAGCTTAGTGTTCTTATTGGACTCCTAACAGTGGGAGTCCTCTAACTCTTTTTGCCTGCTTGTGGGACCCCTTTCCTCCTACTTGGTTGCCTCGTGCAGCCATGATGTGATGGTTTGTGCCTAGCCTTACTGTAGCATGTATTTGGTTGATGTCCCTGGGTGGATCTGGGGAATCGGGGAGGTGGGAGACAGAAACTGGAGAGAGTGGAAGTGAGAGAGGGGACACTGCAATTGGGATGTGTATATGCAGAAAATAATTTTTTTCCTCTTAATCCCAGCACTCAAAAGGCATATCTCTGAGTTCAAGTCAGCTTGGTTTACACAGTGAGTTCCAGGCAGCTGGGGCTACACAGACCTTGTCTCATATTGACTAAAAAAAAAAAAAAGATTTCTGGGACCAGCAAGTTGTTTCAATGCTTGTGAGTATAAGCCTGAGCCTGACACCCTAAGTTTGAGACTTGGAACCCACCACAGAAGGAGAGAACAAACTTCCAAAAGTTGTGCTCTGACTTTCAAGTGAACACTCCCACCACCACCACCAAGAAGAAGCTGAAAAGAAGTTTTTGTCAGGGTCTAAATGTACAGGCCTGTAACCCTAGCTGAGCAAAGCCAGTAGGATCACAGATTCAAGGCCTGGCTAGGTTATAAGTTCAAAGTCCACCTGGGCAGTTTACATGAGATTCTACTTCAGTATAAAAAAAGTGAAAAGAAGGGTAGGTATATAATTCAGTGGTAGAGCCCTTGCCTAGTGCACACAAAGTTCCAGGCTCAGTCTCTAGTAACACATACAATCTAAATATATAGTATATGTGCATACATACACACACAGATACACACATATAACATACACACACACATGTATTCAAGAAAAATGACTGCAGGCCAGAATTTAAATGTTAGTCTTTTGCCCCAATTATATCACAAGGTTTGAAATTTAAAAGACTCAACTTAATTTCTTACATGTTTGAATACCTACTGACCATGAGTGAAATACACATTTTTTTATAGTAAACATTAAATAAGTTAATGTTACTATATAAAAATATATATTCTGATCAGGTGGTGGCAGTGGCACATGCCTTTATTCCCAGCATTCGGGAAGCAGAGACAAGTAGATAGCTGTGAGTCTGAAGCTAGCCTCAGAGAAACCCTGTCTGGAAACAACCCCACCCCCTAAAAAAATACATACATACATATATACATACACACACACACATATAAATTCTGGCACAGAATAATACTTTAAATTCTATTCCGAACAGCAAGGCATCTTATAACAAGAACTTAGTTGGCATTAAAAAACACACTTTAATTAGAAATTACATATTACATTCTACATACAGGTGTAATTCCAAGAAGTTTCATTCCATTGGCTAGGACAGAACGGACAGCTTTGAAAAGATGAAGTCTAGCCTACAAAATAAAAAAATGATTAAATGTTCAAAAATGTTAGCAATAAGCAAACAAAGAACGGTTTAGAAGTTATTCTCATTTAAGGCAGGGATTGTTTGATAGTCCTTTGCATACTCTATGCAAGGACACGGATTCTAGCTTCCAGTGGGAGTGGCAGAGACTGTCACTTGGACACTTGACAGAAGACGACACCATTGGTAGTCTACTATTTTGGGAAATATTTAAACAGATTATTATGGCCCAATTCTATTTATTACCTAAGTCACAAAGTATACTGCTGTAGTTAATCAACAAGATATTTCAGAAAAATTCCTAAGACTTTTAGTGCTAACATTTTATAATATTAATTTCAGTCAAAGTGACATACCCCAGCCACATCAGGAGGACTGTCTTTCACTTGGAGTGTTTTATGTGCCATAGCTGCAAGGTGACTGAAACAAGCAAGAGAAAAGTCAAAATGAGGACAAGTAGGAACTTCCTGTCCCATGCCTAATCCAACACTTAACTTGAAGGAAAAGCCTAGAATCACTAAAATTTGAAATAAATGCAGTTGCTTGCCTGTAATAAAGTAAAACACTAAACTCAAGCTTTAGACTTTAGTCCTGCTTCTACTAAATGGCAAATTTTAAAAATTTTGATTTGACTATTTTAAAGAAATAGGACGTGCCTTTCTAACAAGTAATATTTCCTTGTGTAGACAACTTTTTAAAGTATAACATGGTGTAGACCTTTCCTTGTGCCAGCGGAGGCTGGACAGGCACTAGTTATCAATGCACTGCATACATACACTGGACACTCCTTGAAGTACTTTCTCTGTTAAGGTAAAGCAATGGGCCATGAAATGCACATGATCATCATTTAATTATTTTAAGTGACATTTCACTAGACTTTCTGGCTTTGCCTTTATATGTAAGTAGGAAAACAATAACAACAACAAAAACCACTTATTTAAATCTGAGGAGCCAGGGGTAGGACTTTAGTACTTAGGGAACAAAAGCAGGAGGATTAGGAATCCCAGGTTAGCCTGGGCTACACAAGTGAAACCCTTTCTCAAATGAAAAGCCCTCTCTGATTCCCTCAAAGCTGGGCTAGATGGACATCTCATATGTCCAGTTTTGGCAATACACATGTCACTGTTATAATGACCCTTGCCATTGTCAATTCCTATGACTCTACCTTATATCACTGAATAAATACAATAAAATCTAATTGTCAGAAAAGATGTAACAATTCCTATAACTTATAGGAAAAAGCGATTTTTAGGGCAAGGGATTTCCTTATATGAAACTTTTAGACTAAGGAGAAAATAGACTAAGGAGAAAATAGATGGCTCAGCAGTTAAGAGTACATGCTGCTCTTCCAGAGGAACCCTGCACCCACATCAGGTAGGTCACAATTGCTTCTAAAGCCAGCGTCAGAGGACCTAATGGCCTCTGAAGGCACCAAACACATGTGGTGGTGCCATTTTTATGAAGCCAGCTCTTACATTCAAAGAAGCTGAATTTTGGCTGGACTTTACAGCTGAGTTAATACACCTGGGGGTCACTTAAAGCGTAGGCGGATACCCAGGTGTGGATTTAGCCCATTTAACCTTCCTTTAAGAGAACAATTTCATAATCAACCTCACTTGTAATGACTTCCCATGTGACTACTTTTTACAACCTAAGCCAATGTAAGTTATGCATTCTTCCATGTCCCTGACCCAGAGAGCAATGTACCTGTATTTGAAAACAGTTATGGCAAAAGTGGCCTCAAATTGTCTGCCATGAATCTGAAAAGAGCGTATGGATATTGCTTGATGACGGTATGTTCACTGATGTTTGCTTTTCTGAGTGCTGCTGGGTCAGCTGGAATCAGTAAAGTTTCCTCCTGTGTAAGTAAAACTGTGAAAGGTTTCTTGGTGTTTCTTATTTCTTCTGTTCAGTAGAGAGCAAAGCCCTTTGTTAGGGACAGACCGCATCGTACAAGTACATTTACAGCGGCCAGTGACTCAGAAGCTACAGACAGATGACATGGGAAGAAGTTCTGCCTCACTCTTGGTTAAACCACTCTAAGAGGAAGTGCTTTGATTTCTTTCTTCAATGTAGCACCTACCCATACTGGTGACTGAGTTTATCATGAATTTAAACTAGCATCCATGCCTGTGAGGACACACCCACACACCCACACACACATACACTTGAGTAAAAATAAATCTTAACATTTTGAAAAGAAAAAAGGGAGATTAAGAAAAATTACCTTAGAGTTAAAAGGTAGCCAACAATGTGCTTAGGTTGCAGGTCCTGAGATGATTTATAAAGTACTTCATCAAACCTAAAAGACGACAGGAACAGACTTCATTTGTTATATGAAGCTACACATTAACATGTTAAACACCTTGGGGGTTAAGGAGGCATCTGAGAAAAGACCTGGGTACATTTGATCACTAATGTGCATTTTTCTTTCATATAAATTCCTTGATAGCAGAGACGTTCTAAATCATCTTTGTATCTCTTAGAACTAGTCCTGAGCAAAAAGAGAAAAAGAAAAACCTTGCCTAATTATTAAGGCAGTGAACTCCGGTCTCAGGGCTAAGGGAATCAGCAGGGCTTATTTTCTTTCACATTAGTTACGTGGGAGTAAAATTTCCTTACCTGAAGAAACATCTGCTGACCACTGTATGACAACTGAAGAAAGCTGCCTTCATAGACATACTGCTCTGTGTTCTCTGATCTCTTAGAGTCAAGGTGTGGTCTGCCTGTGTGGCAGTACTAGGCAGACAAATGCACTGGAGATTGGGAACTGAAGCCACAAGGCAAATTGGAGGATTCACGGTGTCTGGAAAACTGCACAGAGACTGGGCTTTTCCTTACCCCATCATAACAGCCTCATAGGATGCTCTTATTCAAAGACCATGTCTTCCCAGGCTTCACCTTTCTAGATCGTGGCCTTAGATTGTGCACTACTACTTTGTGGCATTATATTTTGTGATAATATTTTTAAGGCTAGGATTGACCTTGAACATTGGCTTAAACGGTGATCCCAGTCTGTCCTCAAAAGGCAGACTCCTTTTGGGCCCTCCTATGCCTGTCTAGAGGCAGAAGGCAGCCTATGAACCAATGATTCTAGAAGTCAGCAAAAAATGTTCTCAATTTAGTTGAGAGTATCAGACTTGGTAATAACAGAAAAACCTCATACCTGAGAAGATGCTGGAGAATTGAAACAGACTGTGGCTCTTGTAAACAAGCAACGTTGACATCATTTAGGTAACCACATCCAAAAGTCTCTTCCAAACTGTCACCAAGAGTTTAAACAAGTGTGAAAGGGTCAGTGTTTGAGGGTCCATAACTTCATGTAATGATATATTAGCTTTGGGCATACATTTTGTTTTTTTTAATTAAAGATTTATTTATTTTCATTTTGTGTACATTGGTGTTTTGCCTATATGCATGTCTGTGTGAGGGTGTCAGATGCTCTGGAGATGGAGTTACAAACAGTTGTGAGTTGTCATGCGGGTGCTGAGAATTGAACCCAGATCCTATGGGAGAGCAGCCAGTCTTAACCGCTGAGTCATCTCTCCAGCCCCTGGGTATACATTCTTGATCTCCCTAATATAATCCTTGACTTTGACACCGACACTGATTTAAATCCTCATTTTCCTCAAAGTATTTTCAGTGTCTCTTAAATTGTAGGTGACAGGATTTTCTCTGGCAGAATTACTCTGAGGATGAAATAAGGCAATAATCAAAAGTGTTTCTTATAATAGGTGACTGATAAGTTCTTAGCAATAAGAGGTCTGCTGTGTTTTACCCAGTTTTGAATAAAGAAGTTTTGGAAAAGTCCCGAAAACAGGTCCAACCACTGATCTGAGAACCACACCAAGCAGGCTCCAGCCTAGGGAAGGAGAGCCAAGCTTCCCTGCAGCCTCTTCTCACCTATAGAGGCGGGCGTGGGTATACTGTAGGAAGACTCCAGTGTCCCCACGACTCTGGAAGACACGATCCCAACTGAACTGATAGTCAGATAAGAGTAACCCTTTGAAGTCCTAAAATGAAAATACATCATTACCCTGGGTTTTGCTGCACACCATACAAAAAAGACCCTTGAGGAAGAAGCCATAACACACCTGGATGATGAGAGCTGCGAGCCCCACCCTCTCTGCAGTCTCCTGTGGGTTCTCCAGTTTCTTTGTTGCTGAAACAGATAAAGGCAGCTGCTTTCAGTGTGCAACACACTGTTCAAGAATAATGGATCAGCATATGGAAAAAAATCTAAAAACGCACATTCAAAAAATAAGATAATGGATCTTCCCCTTCCTAATTTGGGGTAATAGTCAGTTCTCCTGCTTACATCAAAGTGAAGAAACTGGAACTTCATTTGTTTTTTTAAATAAATATTCCTTGTAAGGTATTAGATAAAGCCCTTACTTTTTCAAGGGTGAAGATTAAATAGTTCATACTTTATCCAACTTACAATGCAAGGACTTGGGCTGGAAGACAGCTTAGTTGGCAAAGTGCTCGCCTACTGTGGTGTTCTGAATGAGAACCCTCATAGGCTCATATTTGAATGTTTGGTCCCCAGGTGGTGGAACTGCTTGGAAAGGGGAGGAGGTGCGGCTTTGTTGGAGGTGTGGCACTGACAGGTTTGCTTTGAGGTTTCAAGAGCCCATGTCACTCCCAGTTAGCTCTCTCCGCCTTTTGCTTGCGGCTCAAGATGTGAGCTCTCAGTTACTGTTCCAGTGTCTGTCAGCCTGCCACCATATACCTGGTCATGATGGTTTGGTCACGGACTGTAAACCTCTGGAACCATCAGCTCCAAATTAATGATTTCTTTTATATGTTGCTTTGCTTATGGTGTCTCATCACAGCAATAAAAAAGCATGACACCTTGAAAACACAAGGACCTGAGTGTGAAAACCAGAACCTATGTTTTTGTTTAAAAACAACAACAAACAAACCTCTGCGAGTAGTGATTTATGTGAGCAATCCCAGTGCTAGGAAGGCTCAATGACCAGCCAGCCTAGTCAGTAAGAGATCCTGCTTGTTTGTGTTTTATAAAAAGTGGGCAACGTCTGAGAGCTCTTGCCTCAACATGAATGTATACATGTGTGCACTTGTACATACAGACATATATAAAAATACAAGCACGTCACAGGACGACTTGGACAACAGTCTGTCAACATTCAAGCTGTCCATGAAAAGAAGACTGAACTTACATTAATGAACAACTGAGCTACATGTCAAATTAATTAAAACTACTTTTGATCAGGTTCAGTGGAGTCCAAGAAAGCATAAAAGTAGCAGAGTATTTACTTTTAATGGAAGCCATGTTCTGTAGCATTCTTGATTGAACCTCATTTAAGACATCTTCCAGAAAAGTGACATCCCCTCTTCTAGTCTTCATTCCCTTTACTATCCCAAAAGGCACATGCTGGCACCTGAAACGGACAGGCATTTATTAACCAAAAGCTAAAATGGTGCTAATGATGTGATTATATCTTAGTACCCTTTCAGAAAACAAACTTTTAACCTTGTAGTAGAGTTTTTAAAAATTACCAAATAAATAGGATGTAGCCAGGAATGGCATCCGTGGCAGCCAATTCAAGCACTGGAAAATGGAAACGGGACCACTGTTCAAGATCATTCTCAGTTACATACACAGTTCAAGGCTAACTTCTGCAAGGGACCTCGTTTCAAACAAAAATTCTCATCATTTTTTAATAGCTGAAAAGTTATACTGTATATAGGTACATTTTCACTATTTGCTGGACACCCAGACTGATACCATTTCCTTGCTATTATGAAAGAGGTCTCTGTTGTTGGACATGGAGCCCTGTGGGTATATATCCAGACATGGTTTAGCTGAGTCATATGGTAGCTCCATACTGACTTCCATAGTGGCTGTGCCAGTTTATAGTTCCACCAGCACAGGAGTAGACAGCTTTCCCTTCTCCCACATCTTTACCATGATTTGTGGCCATCTGTTTTCTTGGTGACAGCACTCTGACTATAGTGAGATGGAATCTCAAAGTGGTTGTAATTTGCATTTCCTGGTGGCTTATAATGATGAATCCTTGAACAATATTGGCACACACACACACACTTTTTTTTGTTGTTCTTTTGAGACAGGGTCTCTTTATATATCTCTGGCTGTTCTGGAACTCACTATGTTGAACAGGCTGGTCTCAAACTCACAGAAATTCTCCTTTGTTTACTTGATTGTTTCTTTTATTGTACACATGCTTAACTTTATGAGGTTTCATTTGTTAAATGTTAGCCTTATTGCCTGAGTGATTGAAGTGCCATTAGAAAGTGCTTATATCTTAAATTGTTTTCCATACTTTTTCTTGTAGTGGTTTTAGATCTTATTTAAAGTCTATGAGCCCATTAGGAGTTGACTTTTTTGTGCAGTCTGTGAGAGATAACTATCTTCTTTCATTATCCCACATGCACATATCCAGTAGGTTATATTAAGTGAGATAACCCAGGCTCAGACAAACACACTGCCATGTTCACTCCTAACCTCTGATTTTTACACGTGGGCATTCATGTTGGAATCAGTTGTGTGTAGAGGCTAAGAAAGCAGAAGGGGACTCATGAGAAGCCTGGGAAGGGGTGGGGACAACGACAGTAAAATACATTGGATAGAGAAATGAAAGAGGAATAGCAGGGGTGGAAAGATTTAAGTGGGGATGTAGAGCAAAGAAGTGGGGGGAGATCTTAGGGGAGAGGGAAATCAAAACTACGGATGGATGATAAAGGTATTAGTAAACTGATTACTTTGTGAGGTAATTAAAAAACAAAATAATATATAAAAGTCTGAATGGCAATACTGTGTGGATGCATAGACTGCTCCCAGAACCAATACACTTATTAAGAAAAAAAAATCTCAGTGCCATGGTGGATACCACCTTATGACTTGAGCCCTTAAAACAATACAAGCTATGTGTTTACCCACCAATGGTGTAAGACATAATACGCATGCAGGATATTGAGAAATCAAGCTGGGACCGGGCTAGGAGTTTCCTCCCTGCTGGCTAGCTTTCATAGTGCCAGAAGATGCCATAGGCTGGGAGAGGTACAATCAATAATCTTACTCAGCTGTGAACCTTGCATGCCATACTCCTGACCTGCCAGACGAGATGTGCCCACTGGTGTAACATGGGGAAGACTGTTATAGAGACACCTAACCGCTCTGAAGGAAATTCATACCTGGTTATGCATACATGGCTAAAGCTCACAGCTTGAATGGTTTTGAGCCGTAATGAAGGAAGTACTAGTGTTGTTCTGATAAATGGACATATTATACTTATGCATGTACCTTCTAAGTGTTGTCCAGCTTTGGTCAGAGAAACTTCACTCTTTCTGCAACAATTACTGCAAAGTTTAACTACAGAGTGACTGTTGAATGCTGAGCCCAGTTGGAAAGAATGTAAGAGTTGGAGGAAGTAGGAGAGTGTTGTAGGACGATGTCTTCTACGTATGGCAGTGATATACATTAATAAACTGTGAACCTGCCCAAGACTGGCCCATAGAACATTCCCTCACAAAGTGGGGAGGGGCTCATGAGGTCCTGCCCTCTTTTAGGACATATAGGCAGTTAACAGTTGCTGGTGAAGGGAGACACATTTTTGTCCGTACTGTAGCCCCAAGAAAGTCATTCATGCTTCTATCAAAATATCTCTCATGTTCTTTAGGCAACCCTAACAAATCATGGGCCCATAAATAAAAATCGATCAATCAATAAATAGAAAGGAAGAATCATTAGGAAGGGGATCAATGGGAATGGAAGAAGAGGGAAACAGTGTGAATATGATAAAAATGCAATATATAAATGTATTAAGAAATCATAATGTCCCAGCACTCAGGAGGCAGAGGCAGGCAGATCTCTGTGAGTTCGAGGCCAGC
>LOJH01009073.1:1372-11386 GCA_001685095.1 Ellobius talpinus
TCTCTCTCTCTCTCTCTCTCTCTCTCTCTCTCTCTCTCTCTCTCCCTCCTGTGTGTGTGTGTGTGTGTGTGTGCAGGCGCATTCATGCTCGTGTGCATGTGTCTGTGTGGTGCTAGGTATTGAATCCAGAGCCTTGCACATGCTAGGCAAGTGCTCTACCACTGAGCCACTCACTCAGGCTTCTATGCCTTGGGGAAACTGATGATCTATTGCTCAGACGCTTTTCTAGAGCCCAGCAGAGCGGCAAGACTTAACATACTCACTGGACTGCTCAGAGCCCATTGGGCTGAGCAAGCGGGGCAGTGATGGCTAGTTACAATGCCCCTGCTTTTCCCTCCCGAAGGGTTGGAGGCCTGGGCCTGGCTGGACCTGTGGGATCTATTCATAGCTTTCTAAGCCAGGCTCTGTAAACTCATTCAGTAGTTGGGGGAGGCAGGAGGAGGGAAGTCACAGGGGCCTGAAAACAAAAGGCACTGGGCAGTTTGCTGTTTGTAGCCAGGCTTCTGGAGTGGGGGCAAGATGGAGGAGGCAGGCTAAAGGGGCTGGTCCGGTGGTAGGGGGATGTTCATTGGAGAAGGAGGCTGGGACTTTCTTTGCTGCCTCTCCCTTGCCCCCTGGAAACCCTGCCCAGCCCCAGGCCCTGGAGCCTCCACCTAGGTAGGTCAGTTCTTATCTCTCTCTCTTCAGCTGTCTCTGTGAGAAAGGAGGAAGGCCAGAACTGCAGCAGTTGAAGGGGAGAAAAAGCTGGCAGCATGGAGCATCTTTCCTGGAATTTCCTTCTGCCCCAGTCTCCATCCTCCCCATCAGAGGCAGAGCATGTGGGCTCTTCTGGTCCCCAGGAGAGCAACCAGACAGCTGAGCCACCACCATGTCCAGCTCCAGAATTAAAAGGGCCCCTGGCATTTGGCTCCACTGGGTAATTTGCATATGATTTGCATACATCTGCATCCTCCCATGCCGGTGGACTTCAGTCAAAGGATGTGAAATGAAATAAGATAAATTAGTAGACTCTACCGTAGCCCCATACATGGGGCCTGACACTCATTGGAGATATAATCAATTCTTTAAGCAGTCAATTCAGGGAGTAGATTGGGTTGGGCAGAAGTAAGGTGGAAGCCTCCATCTAGCCTGGAGACTCATGTTACACTGTGCCTCAAGCTTGTGGAGTCACAGGGACACTTCTGTGCATGGGCCCAGCCTGGCCTGGTGGTGTCCCTCCTCTGGAAGTTGTCTCTCCTGGAAGACTGTCATCTCCTCTAGCATGCTGACTGCTGGGGGGAGGACACAGAAGGCTACGAGGCCCCTGGACTCTTCCAAGCCCCAACTCTACCCTACCTTCCCAGGGACCATTCCTATCGGTCCATAATGCCTTTCTTTTCTCCTCCCTGATTGTACCCCGGGTAAGGGAGGATGAGATACGACCACAGTGTCAGCCAGCAGCTGGGGTTATTCTCTCTCAGGTCCTTGATGTTCACAGTCTGTGACAGTCAAGCAGCCACGGTAGCCTGTGACTCCACAGATGACAATACAACACAAGGCTAGGCTCTTGTCAGTCTGGGTCGGTTGTTCTCCCTCTCCGAGGACTGGGGACCATGGGTCCAAGTATGCAGCTCACACTTGTAGGGCATGGGTGGAAGGCCTTGGAGCTGGTTCCAAGCAGAAGGGGCTGTGACCCTGAGATGGGGACAGGCTTGGGTTCAGAAGAGCGTGGGCAGAATGAACAAAACAATACTCATCAGCAAATGATGAACCAAAGACCAGAAATTCAAAATGGATGGCAAGGAAGGCACTGAGCAAGACACATGAATGATGGAGGGAGGCAGTGGAGAGCAGCCTGGGAGGGGCATTGAGGTATCCAGGACTTCTTCTTCCTCTCACCCCTCACCCCAAGTTTCCAAGCTCTATGGGTGAATGCCAGGCAGAGTAGCCAAGGATGCCCCTGAACTTCTGGTCCTCCTGCCTCCGCCTCACAGCGCTGGGACTACAGGTATGCATTGCACCAGGTTTTACACAGCGTTGCGGTTCAAAACCAAGGCTCCCTAGGTGCCAGGCAAGCACTTACCCACTGAGCTACACACCTACCCTTTGTAGAATGCTTTCTATCAGGTATCTTTAACTATGAGGTGGGAGTCCACTTCACCCGTGTTCTGTTTCCACGTGGCCCATGAACAAAGCACGGTTTTTACGTTTTTCAACTGTTCAATATAAGGGAAGAAGGTATTTTGGGGACATGGGGAAAATCATACAAAATTCAACTTGCTGGCTTCCATGCACAGCAGGTTTAGGGACATGGTGTGCCCTCTCGCTCACACATTGTCCCCAAACAGTGTGGAGGAGCTGTGACTCACACTCTATGGTCAGCAGAAAGGAACACGTTTACAGTCTTGGCCTTAACCGGGGAAATGATACCCAGGCTTAGATCCCAGGAGAGGAATCGTTGGGGCATCTCTGGTTATGGTCTCACAGACCAGCCTCCAAGCCTGCTGCCTTTCTCAGGAGCCCAGCTTCTGTTCCTTTAGGAGATACCAGGCTGGGATACCCCATTCAGACCCACAGAGATTCATTCCACCAAGACCCAAAGCTGTTCTTCTCACTGCCATCATTGGCATCTGGGTGTAGTGATATTTCATTTGTATTTTAATAAATAAAGCTTGCCCGAAGGTCAGAGAACAAAACAGCCCCACCGGTCAGCCTTACAGACCAGGCAGTGGTGACACACACCTTTAATCCCAGTAGCTACACTAGCTTGCCATAGAAACCAGGAGGTGGTGGTGCACACCTTTCATCTCAGCCCTGGAGAGGAATCTAAACCAGGAGGAGATAGCTCCCAGGCATAGTCTCATTCTGAGGATTCCTGGAGGCAGGATCACCATTTCAGACTGAGGCAGAGGTAAGAGCCAATAGCTGGCTGTTTTGCTTTTCTGACCTTCAGGTTGAATCCCAACATCTGTCTCTGGGTTTTTATTAATCGTGCTACACCTGGGCACATGGGTGACTCCTGTACATCTTGAGCCGCTTCCTTCCTCAGGCCTAGGTAGCTGGTGCCAGGCACCAGGCTGGGTCTCATGCAACAAGTTGAAGTGACAGAAAATATCTGACATGCACCGTGCTTTTTGGTTGCTTAAGACAGACTCTCACCGTGAAGCTTAGGCTTGCTCTAAAACCAGCAAACCCCCTGCTTCAGCCTCCTGAGCTGTATGTGCATCATCCCACTCGACTGAAAGGCATCTCGAAAGATAGGAAGCCTTCCTGTCTTCCCTCGCACTCTGAAAACATGGCCAAAGCACCCTGCTTAGGAGCACATGAGTCTTGTTCCCAGCCGCACGCCGTCCCTGGGGCTTGCACTTCTCAGTAACTTCTCTGGGGCACTGATGGAATCCTGGGCTTATCAAAAACACAGAGAAAACCAAAGAAAGAAAAAGAGAGCCATGGGCAGCTTAGGGATGCCAAGAACTGAGGATGCAATCTTGCCTGTGGACTCTGTCACAGTCCTTGTTCACAGAGACAGCCATAGGGAATGGCAACTTACCCGGTACCACACGATCTCGCGCATGCGGCCGTCTGTCTTGAAGTTGCACTTCAGGGTCACTGCATCCCCAGCCACCACAGGGGGAAGGGGCTCAATGTTCACTGTCAGGTAGCCTGCGGAGGGAAGGGGACAGGGGATGAGACAGGCAAGCATAATGGGTAACTTAGCAACTCAGGACCACCGCTGCCTACACTGAGCTACACCCCCAAGTTCCAAAGGGTGTAGTAGGCAGACCACCCCCTCCTGGCAACCCTTAGCAACTCCCTGTAAGTTTAATAAACACATGCAGCCCTTCCAGCCTGAACTGGCTTTAGATGCTTGCAGTAAAGGCAACCTATGCTAGGATGAACTTTGAAGGGAATACCCTATGTTCCATCTATGCTTATGCATGATTGGCCATGCATATGATTAGAATCATAGGCATTATAGGAAAGGACATTCATGTGAATGAAGGTGCCATAGTCCAAGTCTGTAAATCACAACTGAAAACTACCCTCACCTCACCCCAACACTCAGAACCCTCAGAAGGAGAAGGGGTGGGCCTCCTTCCTCGGGAATGACTCACCCAGAGCCCTGATCTCTTGGCCTGCACTTTCACGGTACTTCTGAATAAAGTCCCTTCCTATTTTGGTATTTATATGCAATTCTTCAGTTCTTTGAGTAAGACACCGAGAACCTAACAATATGTAGTTGGGACGATGACCGCTGTCCTGTAACAGGAAAGTGAGGAGGGCTGAGCAGAGGTCACCACTCAGTCTTTAGCCTACAGGAAGGGGACAGAGTTGATCTCATGATCACTCCCTCTCGCTGGCATGTCTTTTCTGTCACTTCCTTGGCTCCCATAGATCCCTCTTACTGAAGAATTTTCTCCAGAGGTCAGCCTTCTATACACAAGACCCACAGGGGGCCAGCCAGGTGGTTCAGAGGTAAAAGCACCCACTGGGCAAGCTTGACAGCCCAAGTTCAATCCCCAGAAGCCACAACTGACAGAGAGAACAGACTCCTGAAAGCTGTTCTCTGACCTCCATACACACCATAGCATGCACGTATGTACACAAACCACACACACATGCTCACCCCCCCCACAAACTACACACACACACGTACACATATACACACACAGGTTGACACAAAAACCACAACTCTGATTTCAAATGGGATAAGAGACAATTTATCGGAAGCCAAACATGGGTGACCATGGCCTGCGAACACAGATTTAGGTTACCCTAAATTCCATGTTCCAACACAGAAGCAGTTTCTTGAAGTTTTTATAGTAACAGAATAAAGGACAGTCACGAGTCAAGGCACTTTCCAGATACCCTGGTGGAGACATCAGAGGGAATTACAGCAGAGGGGAACCTCTGTCGGGGGCAGACGCCCCTCTGGCAGTCGTCTGAGCTTTTGGGTTGGGGGAAGCTCACGAGTTGCTAAGTTAATGCATTTTCCAAAGGTTTCACTTGATATTTGGTCAGACACAGAAGCGGGAAAGGGCAGGGAACAAGTGGGGGCTAGACACCCCCAGGAAGTTATAATCAGGTTTTGGACCTTTTGACATCCACCTCTCCACCTTGTGGAAGGTTTCAATTCTTTCTGGAATCTTTTGTTTAGACAAATAAGAAATGAACATTTAAGGCCTTCTGAGACCAAAGGAAAAAGGCTGGGGTTCAGCAGGCTGGGAGGAGTGACACACCTAGCTGATGATCGTCTGGGGCTCTAGTTACTGTAACTAAACACCTGGTGGAAACGACATGAAGGAGGAAAGTCTCGCTTTTTCGCTCCTGGACTGAGAGGGTGTAGTCCCTCCAGAGCAGGGTGGCGGCGGGGGGGGGGAGAGCTGGGGTCCACTGAGGTGACAGGTTACAGCTGCCCTTTGTCCCATGACACTGACCAGGATGCAGAGGGCTCCAGCTGGAAGTGGGACGGGACTGTAACCTTGAAGGGCTCCCCTTCCAGTCACCCACTTCCTCCACTCAGGCCCTATCTCCTGAAGATTCCACAAACACCCCCAAAACAGCACTACCCACTACCGACTGAGGGTCAAACATGAGCCCGCATGAGATATTGGGTTTCTAGGGGCTGCAGAAGAGGGACCACACTTACCCCAGGGTCTCCAAACCACTCTGCCGGGGAAGGGGCTTCTGAGACCCCGCACAGGTCCCGGAGGCATGATGGGATCTGGTCCACCCACCCCTGTTCTGGCTTCAGAACCACTTACTCCAAAGAATAGGCCCTGAAACACCACCCCTGGCCTCTTTAACACCCAGCAATTGTACCCCATCTGCCTAGACACTTAAGGGAGGGCAGGTCCCATGCTTGGTCTTGGGGGAGCCCACTACAAGCTGACTGGTTGGGGAGGAGTTTGGGGTATCTATAAGCACTTCAGTAGCCACATCTTGGGAGTACTGCTGCCTCAACACCCCCATACAGTCCTCCATGAGACCTCCGGCACATGCCTCTGCTTCCCCACCTCCAACTCAGAGGGCCGCGTGCTCACTGCCACTTGGTGGGGACTTCATTCTGGGGCCTGACCACTCAGGCTCATTTGATGGGCTTCCCACTGCTGATGTCTGCCTATTGATTGACTAGATCAATCCAGTCCAATCGCCTTAATGAGAAAAGCAGCCAGGATGGGCTGGGATTTCAATTGTGCAGGAGACCTGAGCGGATCGAGCCCCAGGGGCCTGACCCCTGCATGTAGCTTAATGGTTCCAACACTTGGAGAGGCAAAACCAAGAGCGGACCTCAGAGATCAATGCTGAAGTGGGAATCAAATCGGACCTGCTTGGCTACAATTCCAGAGCAGGGGTTGAAGGCAGGGGCTCACTCTGGGACCCTCACTAATGTAAGCTGAAGTCAGGTTTATGGAGAGCCCCTGAGGCCATGGGGTCCAAGAAAGTAGCCACCATACCACTGCAAGGCCGATCTTTGAGTTGTCTTACAACACAGTTGTTCCCGTATGGCCTGAACAAGATGTGGGCCAGAATCTGAGAAACAGGGTGGTACAGATGGGCCCATGTCCTCTGAAACATACAGAGAAGAAAGAGAAACATCACATGTGCTTGCCACTCAGGATCATATAGAGGTGGGGTTGGGGAGGCTCTGAGAAGGACAGGGAGGCTGGGCACTGCATATGTAATTCAGGTCCCAAACTGCGGCCAACAAGGAGGCCTCCTTCAGCCAAAAGGACTGCAAGCAATTGGGGTGCTCTTGGGCAAGCCAAACCTGTGTGACAGGGTAAATATGGCATGTACCAGGCACTACTAAATGTGTCACACACACCCAGCATGGCAATTCTCAAGAAGAGTACCCCCTCCGACGCCTTACAGAAGAACAGAGAGGTATTGCCCATGTAGGGCTAGGCCAGCCCCTTGGAGTCAGCACAGGGCACCTAGACACCAAGGTCTCAGCACAGAGGAGATTAATTACTCTGGAGGGACAAGCAAGGGGATGGGGTTGGGGCTGCCTCTGGATCGGACACAGGCAGGCAGCAGGTGTTTTTACAGCAGTGGGTTTTTAAGGAGCAAAGAGGGGAAGTCTGTGTTAGAATGAGTTGGTAAGTCCTGATTGGACAGGCTAGCCAGTGTAGCCAAATAATGAATTTTGATTGCTGGACCTTAGTGTTTTGATAGTTGGACCCTGGTGATCAGTCTCAGGAATGAGTCAGTGGTCAAATAAGGGAACAGACCTTAAGGGCTAGTTTTAGGAATGTAAGCTAACAATTTAATAAGGGAAGGGGAAAAACCAGTTGGCACCGTATTTGCCATGCTCAGCCCTGCTAGAGAGCCCTTCGGTCCTGGTTAGGGGTTTTATTGCTGCGATGGAACACCATGACCAAAAGCAAGAAAGGCTTTATTTGGCTTCCACTTCCAGATCACAGTCCATCATTGGAGGAAGTCAGGACAGGAACTCAAGCAGGGCAGGAACCTGGAGGCAGGAGCTGATGCAGACAGAGGCTGTGGAATGGAACTGCTTATTGGCTTTGTCACATGGCTTGCTCAGCCTGCTTTCTTATAGAACCCAGAATCACTAGCCCAGGGTATGTGACCATCCACAATGGACTTGGTCCTCCCTCACTAATTAAGTCACTAATTAAGAAAATGCCCTGCAGCCAGATCTTATGGAGACATTTTCTCAATCTAGGTTCCCTTCTTTCAAATGACTAGCTTGTGTTGACATAAAACTAGCCAGCACATATGTTAGCTGCCAGGATCACACAGTACAGCTGGGGTTCGCACCTAGTTCCTCTCCACTCCATGGCACATCCCACCCCAGCACATCACAGACTCTCCAGGGACAGCAGAGGTAAAAGAATGTGCGAGCAAACTCATGTGACCCAGCAGCCTGTATTTTTCTTTGTCTGGAATTCCAGGGAATAGGGGTGCGGCCAAGGGAATCACAGAGCAGTCCAGTTACAGATCCCACCAGGTATGGCTTGATCACCCAGCCCTTTTTTTCCCCCAGTTTTCCCATTTTTGAAGTGTAGACAGTTGATGTGGGACTCCCCTCTGTATGTTGTGCATACCATTGGTTAATAAAGAAGCTGCTTTGGGCCTATTGCAGTGCAGAATAGGGCAAGGTGGGAGTTCCAAGCAGATAGAAGAAGACAGAGTAGGCAGAGTCGAGGAGATGCCATGTTGCCAATGCAGGAGACAGATGTCGGATGGAACCTTACCAGCAGGCCACAACCATGTGGCGATACACAAATTAATAGAAATGGGTTAATTTAACATGTAAGAGCTAGCTAGGAATACACTGGAGTCATGGACCAAGCAGTGTCGCAATTAATATAGTTTCAGTGTGATTATTTTGGGTCTTGGCAACCGGGAAACGAACAAGCAGCCTGTGCCTACAGACAGGAGCTGAGCACCACCAGGCCAGGTAGGCGATGGGCTCACAACCAGAGGTGGGAGGAGAGGCCTGTGTTCTTGCATGAGTGAGTGGATAGAGAGCATGGGCAGTTGGCCAGGGAGGACCACCGTTTGCTGCTGAGCCAGGAGAAAGGTTTGGGTGGGGATGGAATGAGCGTGGTTGCAGACCTGGAGATGGGGTTGAAGTGTGAGCAACACCAGCAAATTATGTCGGAAGCCACGAGGATCCCTGGGTACGACAGAGACCAGCCTCCTGCATGGGTGCGGCATACGACTGCGACAGGGGACGTGCTGTATTAGATGGATACACTGGCATGCGGGTCTTCTGGACGACTGGGAGTCTCTAGAGATGGCGCTCTGACTCCCACTTCAGGCGGCCAATTTCTGCAGCCAGCGACTTCTGAGAAATGATTGGCCAAGTAAATAACAACACCTGTCTCTCCTCGATGGGATGGCTATGGGGCTTGTGACAGTTGGAAATGACTGTTAGCTTGACCGAATCTGGAGCCACCTGGGAGATGGGTTTCTGGTGCTAACTAAAGTGGGAAGACCCACCCACTGTGGGTGGTACCATTCCCTAGGCAGGGGATTCTGGGCTGTAGAAGAGTAGAAAAATCTAGCTAAGTGCCAGCATGCATGCATTCCTTGCTCTCTTCTGACCAGAGATCAATGCGACCAGCTGCTACAAGCTCCTGCTGCCTTGACCTCCCAACTGTGACCAGCTGCTACGAGCTCCTGCTGCCTCAACTTCCCCCTCTAGTGACCAGCTGCTACAAGCGCCTGTTGCCTTGACCTCCCCACTGTGACCAGCTGCTATGAGCTCCTGCTGCCTCAACCTCCCCACTCGGCTGGACAGGAAGCTGGAATAAGCAAAACCCTTTTCCCTTAAGCTCTTTTCTCACTCACAGCAGCTGGATGAGAAACTAAGACAGGCTGGCCCGCTGACAGCAGCATCTCCCTCCGTCACAGGGCTGATGTTCTAGCAGACAAAGCCATCATTGATTATCAATGGAAAGCCATCAGAAAGTGATATGTGTGGGGAGGAAGGATCTATCAGGGCAATGCCAAGGAGAGGAATGGGGGAGAGCCCTTCAGAACAGGACTTCCCAGCAAGCTTCTCTCGAGAAGGCTGAAATAATGGGGTATGTGAGCCAAGTAGGTATCTCAGGCAGAGCATGTGAGACAGGACAGAAGCACAACAGAGGTGTGTGGGTGGGCTCCAGGCTTGGCCCGTGGTAGGGAATCCTAGCAAACAGCTTACACACTGGAGCAAGTCTCCGGCAGAGCTTCAGTGAAACTAGGGTAGAATAGAGTAGACTATGGTAGGTGAGAGGCAGAAGGTAAGGGACATGCGTAGCACAAATCTAATTGGTATTAATAATAAAAACCCAGAGCCAGATATAGGGGTTAATGCTGAAGAACAGAGAGGCATAGTGACCAGCCACTAGAGAGTTCTTTTACCTCTACCGATGCTCAGACCAAAGGGGTGATCCTATCCTCAGATTGCACTGAGCTCTTGTCTCCTCCCTCCTTCTATTCCTCTCTCCACCCAGCCGTATCCCTTCCTGTCTCCACCTCCCTAGTGCTGGGATTAAAGGCGTGGGATCCCAAGTGCTG
>LOJH01009074.1:10682-28839 GCA_001685095.1 Ellobius talpinus
CACACACACACACACACACACACACACACACACACACACACACACGGTGGGAGGAGAGAGGGGGGAGATTTAAACCAAAAGACCAAAGAGAAAATAGTGTGTAGAAGTGCACCTCAAGCTTCATGCTTCCATGAAGGACCTATCCAGGCAGATCTTGCTAAAATTCAGATTCTGATTCAATTGTTTGGATGGAACCTGAGATTCTAACTTCCATATTACAGAGGCCAGTCTGTGCCAACAGTGGGGTAGATGAGAAAGAAAAACCATCTTACGATCAAACAAATATGGTTTTGAATTTCCCTACATTTATGAACTTTGTGATCGCGTGCTAGTTTCCCACCATCCCTGTGCCTCAACCTGCTCATCTACAGACCAGAAATAACACCTAAAATGCATGTGGTGTGAGTTAGTGACAAGGGTCTCCTGACCCAGTGCTTGCCACATAGTAAGGCTCAGTAAATGTTGGCAGCTGCCGCTACGATTCACAAGGACCAGGATGATAACTGGATCACTGCCAAAACCACAGCAGCAAGAACACAGTAATGGTCCAGCGGATATCTGGCCAATGAGTGCACATCCACACACAATAGCGATATGTACATATTGCCCCAGTTCCAAGTCTTTTTACATAAAAGCCTAAGGCGTCTAAAATACCAGGAGATTCTTATCAAAAGAAGCACAGAATCAGATTCAACACTAACCATCGTGTTTAACCAGCAAGACACATGTAATTTGCGGTGGTTATACATATTTGAGAAACGTCTTAACTGTAAGTAAGTAAAGACAGCACCAGCCTGGAATCTGTATTTCATTAACAGAAATCACTGCCTTCCCTATTATATGTGGGCTGTCTCAATGCAGATGTTATGAAAAAAAACCTTAATTCACAAACTTCAGTTAACTTTCAAACCAAATTCAGAACTGCAAAGAAAGTCCAAACAAGCCAAGGGTAACAAGACTAAATTTTAAAGGGCCGTATTGGGCAGAGGTATAGTCTCTCACCTATGCTTGCTCAGGACAAACAAGAAAGAGAAGAGATGTGAATTAATGTCAGAATGTTAGCTTTCAAATCAAAGGTGGCTCGTCTACCCACAGTTCCTCAACAGTTTACGGTCATCTCCACTGCTTCCGGAAGACAGTGGCATCGTGTGGGCAGATCCCACTCCACAGAGACACTGTGTCAGGTATGTAGCAGGAAGAATACAACTACCACCTATGGACGGAAGAAGTGCTCCCTTGGCCACGAGTCGGCCAATCACATTCTCAGTCACCTCCCTCCAGGCTCTCCCAAACCACCATACCACATTACTTCATTGAGAACTACTCTCTGGTCACATGAGCACTGCTAGGCATTTCACCTCTTCATCACCACCCTACCTCTGCTTTCCCAGAAACGGTCCCCCGTCCTCTACAGGACGTGAGCACTGAAGACAAGGCAAGCCAGCAGACTCAAGCTGGCAAAGGCACTGCAGAGAAGTATCTATCAATCAGCTTACCTGATATGAACGGGACTGCCCGGAATATATCTGACAACCTGCTGTTAACCGGCTCATACGGGGAATCTTCCAGGAGATCATTTCCTAGAAATGACAGGAAGATTAGGCTCAGCTCTGGAAAACGGGCATATTTCCAACCATGCCTCACTGCTCGGTGGGAACCCCTGATCATGTTATGATTGTGTACCGAGAAGACGCTGATTTCACATGCATGTTTGGGGATGTGACTGTTTCTTTCCCTCTGTCTCTGTTGTCCTTGCTCTCTCCAGAGTGCCTTGGAAATACCGGAGCACAGCCCAGCTGGAGCTTGCCAGAAAACTCTCCCACTCTTGCAAAGGAATTGAAATCTGAGAGGAAAGAGCTAGTGACGTCACAAACTTTGCTTGCCTACAGGAACCAATGGAAGAACGATGACCCGGGAGAGGCCCCTAGTTCTGTTAGCTCCCTGCAAACCAAGGCATGTGGCCTGCAAGCAGGCACGCAGGCTGTTCCTAAGATCATCGCCGGACACAGGCTTTCATGACTAAGTTTTAGAAGTGGCAGCTGACAGTCTAAGCCTCTGTATTACAAATGTTCAGGGAGTCTCAGGGAAGAATGAAGGTGGTCCATTCACAGGCTCCCTAAGACCCATTGGAATGGGCAGTTGTAGCTGCTACTCGTGAACTAGCCATGGTTAAACCTCAGCAGCTGGTCCAAAACTCAGCTAATCTAAGATGACAAATGGTTTTTCACGCATGTGTTTCAACCTGTGTGCGGGGGTGAAGACAGAGTTCGCAGGTTCTGCAATGCTTCATCTCATGTCGTAAGGGAAGAAAGGGGGGAAATCTCCAGGCAAAATGCAGGCAAAGTTTTTGCATGATTATTCTCTAAAGCCAGCGGAAGCCCGGGGGCTGGCAGAGAAGTGGGTTCCTTAGGTAGCATTTAAGGGGGTCCCCAATCTGATGTTCTAACTAGGTTTCAGAAAGGTCAGTGGGATCCCAAGGGTGCCCCCACCCCCTTGTGGATCTGCCAACAATACTGCTCATCTGCAGAAAACACCAGCTGCCCCTGTCCCTAGAGGCCAATGAAAGGTCCTCATTCCGCAGCTGGGAGAAGCGAGTGGGAGATGAGATCAGCCGGTTTAACCCCAGGACTGGGCGGACTGAGGCTGCCTCCCGAGTTCCAAGAGGAACCGAGCAGTGCTGGTGGGGGCAGCCGACGCGTACCCTGCAGACTTTGGTACATGCTCCAGTAGATACGCAGACAGTTTTTCTCTTTCTTCATGCCCCGCTTGCAGCGGCAGTTGTAGAGAGACTTTTGCTTCAGAGCCTCCATGGCGTTGCGACACTCATCCTTGGCCTCGAGACCGGACGCCAGGCTGAAGTTGGTTTCCTTGCCCGCCACGCACTGCCTTAACGTGCGGTACTTGGTGCTGCAGGTCTGTTCCTTCAGGCACTGATCACTGGCTTTCACGCAGTCCAGGCGGTCCCCACCACTCACCTCGGCCGACAGCAGCAAATCTACAGGGTGAATGAGAAGAATGCTTGAGTGCAGCAGACTAGTTGGGGACCCCGATTCCAGGTCGCAGTAGGGGCGGGAGATGGGGAGCACGCCTGTGGCATAACTCCACCATCATTGTGAGGGGCACACTAGGTAGGAAGCTGGTCTACCCCTCTTCTGGGAGACCATATTTCCCCACCCCGGAACTGCTGCCATCATGCTCCCTCCCTGGCCCGCCAAGGAAGGTAGAGTAACAGCTTCCATTGGCCGCTTGGCCGGATTTGTTGAGGATCCTGCGAGGCCCCAGCGCCCCAAAGCAGAAGCGGCCCTGAACCGCTGACTGCCCCGCCTCCCCGGGCACCTGGGGCTGCAGTCTCCCGGCCAGCCAGTCCGCAGCAGCCTAAGGGCCCTCCGCTGAAAGCGTGGTAGAGCGCTTGGCACCGTCGTGAGCTGGGCGAAAGGCAAGCGAGTGGCACAGTCGGCCCCGCGGTTGCGCCGAGACATTATTCCCAGAAAACTTTTGCATTCCAAGTTTGCTCTCTTCCCACCCCAGCGTTTTTTTTCGACCACACTCCACCTGCCGGAGCGCCTCAGCGAGCTCTTCCCGACTTCCAAGGGGGGACCAACGCCCCGGGGTGAAGGTCTAGAACCCATCAGATGCCCATCGGGCTGGGTTATTATTACTCACACAGCAAAATAAAACCAACCGCGCAGAGCTGCGCTGCCACCGCTCCCCAAACCCAGAGACCCTTGAACCTCTTCACATCCCAACGAAACTTCTTCCACCCAAATCCAAGATACCCATGGCGCAATTCTCGAGTGGCCGCTGCAAGGAACCCTCTTTGAAAGACTCTGGGTGAAAAAAAGCCAGCAGCGACCTCGACTTACCCAGGAGTGGCAGCGCGAAGTACAGAGTGGCCAGAAACATGGTGCCGGCGCGAAGCTGGTCCCCGCCCCCCAAAATCCAAAGCCGCCGCCGCCGCTGGGTCTCGCGGGGAGAGCTCAGCGTGCAGCGATCCCCGGGCGACCGCGCTCCTCTGGCCACTCAAAGTTCAGCTCCATCCAGGATGAGAGGAAACTCCCCGTTGCTTTGCCGCCCACCGCCGCCAGCGACTCAGCTCCGGGCGGGCGCGAGGGCGGGAGGCGGACCCGCTTTTAGGGGCTCAGTTCTGACCCAACCTGGAAGGGAGAGAGCGCTTTGAAATGAGAGCCCAGAGTGCTGAAGCCTCCCGCTCCCACCTCTGTCCCCTCCCCCGTTCCCGCCTTGGGGGACTTCTCAACGCTACCCCCACTCGGGTCCGAGAACATCTATTCCGGGCGTGGGGATACTCCGGAATCGGCGGTTTGGAGCTGGAGAGGTCCGCTAGGGCTCCCAGCGTCCAAAGCCGGAGGCTATCCCGCACAACCCAAGAGACTGAACGCAAGCAAATAAATAAGCATTACTTTCCGAGCAAGCGCCGGAAGCAAGCTGGCGCTGCCCGGAGTCGGAGCCTCGGCGGCGAAGGCGCCTTAGCCAGCCCCGGCTGGACCAAGACCCTGCTCCGGGAAGTTGGCCGCCGTTCCTGGCTCCCGCCCGACCACTCGCTGGCTCGCTCGCGAGCGCGTTCTAGCTCCTCTTCCTCTGGCCCTCTGCATCCTGGCCACCAATCGCCACCTCTGTCGCCGACACCCCCTCCCCCGGGCTAGCTTCTTTTCTCAGGCAGTCCCGCAGAAAGAAACTGACATCCTGACTGGAGCTGAAATCCGGCTTCTGTGCCCCTACCCGCCACGCATCCTGGGCTCCTTCCCAGACATCGGTGCCTCACACGCACTTGCCTAGCGCCCGAACTCCTGCGCATCCACACCACTGCCCCGGAGAGCGAGCTAGCCCGCAGCATCTGCACGCCCCAGCAGGTGCAGCCCCGCACCACTAGCGCCCCCCTGGCCCCAAAGTTGAAGGGTGCCAGCAAAATGGAAAGGGGTGGCTAGAACTGAAGAGGAGGTGGCAATGGGTTCTCAAGTGGAGTGAAAAAACTCTAAATGCCACCAACCTGGACTGAACCGACCCGCGTCCAGCTGCGGCGAATAGCCAGTGTTTATTTATTCTTTGGGGGTCACCCGCCCCCTCTTTCCTTTTCCGGGCTCAATTTCTTGCACTAGGGGGAAAACGAGATGCCATAATCTGCTACAGCTAGGAGGACAGAGTTGGCCAGGACGATTTCCGAGCAGACCACCCCACCCCCCCCGCCCAGGCTCAGTGCCCGTTAGGGATGTCAGCGGTTATTGGAAGCTGTGGGAGGGTAGCGTGCCCAGATTGGTTTTGGCCAACGGACCCTCAGCCTGCTTCTGCTCCCGGCAGCGCAGAGCCAGCTCCTCCGTGGAGCGCAGCTCCTCTGTCAGCCACAGTAGACTTAAAAGCTGACCGGCAGTGAGACCCAAAGCCAACACGCACACAGGCTTAGGACCCGCAGTGCTACGCAGCAGCCGCCGCCGAGACTACACCCTCCTCCCACCCCTCGCGTCCTTTCAGTGGACAAGGGCTCTTTCTTTAGTGCAAAACAGCAATCCATCCAGACCCTTTAGAACACAAAAGTTTTTTTCTCCACGTCATTCGCGGCTGTGACTCAAGACTTGGCACGGTACAGACTCACTCAGACCTAAGCCCTAAACAGCGGTCTCGAAATGCACCCACCGTCGATCCACGCCATTGTGAGCTTACACACCTCTCTCCCCCAGCTTGGACAGCGAGACAAAGCAAAGCCCCCAGCCCACTGCACTAAAGGCTGGGCAGACCCAGCTTTAGGTAATTTATAAGGTGACCTCCATCTTGACTGTTTCAAGAGTAAATTACTTTTCAAAACCATTATTTAAGCAGAACACATCCAAAGTCCCCAACCCCAACTTCAAGGGTCTCTCCAGAGATACAGCTGAAATGATACCCGCTGTCCCTTAGCGTTCCAGAGATCTGTCTAGAGTACAATCCGCAGTGGTGGGTGACCGACCAGCTTGCTGCTCGGGCTTGTATTGGAGATCTTTTCTGTGTCCAAGTTCATCTCTCAGCAAAACCGAGTTTGAATCAAATCTATGAGCCCAGCTGTGAAATCTGCAAATCCATCACCACAGACAATGGGCCGCCAAGGAGGACAGAAAAGAAACGCTCTTTTTGATCCAGGGGGTTAATTGAAAAGGGCACAGTCTTTAGTTTAAGTTTGAGACTGGGGTGTAAGGGCAGGGGAAAGGGGAGGAGGGATGGGTCGCTCTCCATTCAAGTACACACCAGCCAGGCGTGCCCTTCAGCTGTGGTCGCTGCTAGCGTGGCGCTGTTCATTGTTTGGAGTCCTCAAAGGGTGTCTGTGCCTTAGTGAGGGACCCACCCAGGGGACATCTCGCCAGCCCTCGCTCCTCCTCTGCTTCGCACGTGTTCCTCAGGGGCAGGTATGAAGTGGCTGGTGCCTTTAGCAGGAATCCCTCCCCCCAGCATCACATTCAATCACACCAGACACAGATCTCCAGTTCAACGTATCAGTTTACACTTGGTAGTTGGGTAAACAAAGAAAGCATATGTCACATTTTCGCGACAGATGGTTCAATCCAAGGGCTACTTAAGTTTGTTTCTCTAGCGACAGTCAGAAGTTTTGCAGTGTGGACCACCGCAGGAAGATGTAATTGAGCCTTCCAATCAGTGTGTCTGCTGACGGAAGCTTATTATTTCCATATTTTCACACGAGGGCAAAAATGCCAGGGAGGTGAGAAGAATTATCTCAAGACTTCCATGGACACTCAAAACATAAAATCCTTTTCCCTGGTCCTATTTCAAAAGTATATGGGAAGGTCTTTCTCATCAAGTCATTGCTTGTCTTTGGGGACCACTTGTGGTGGTTGAAGAACATTTAAGTTTCATTTAAGACATCAATTACGTCTTTCCCAAATAGTCTTGGTTGTTCTACTTACTCTATGCAAATTTTAAAATTCTACTTTTAAACAGAAAGGAAGACTGGTCCCAAATGTAGGATAGAGGACTCCTTTGAAAGTAGTTACGGCTTCAAGAATATTTCAGGATCCTTCCTCTCTCTAGCCTTTAATAAATGATAAATAATGACATAATAAAGTAGACCTTTGGGGGAAGGTTTGGAGGGGATTATTAATTTTATTTTTATTTTTTTGTGTGTGCATTCCCAGCCATGAATGACAGAAGAGGGCATCAGATTCCCCGGAGCTGGAAAGTTACAGCTTGGGGTAGGTAAGTCTCAACATGGACGGTGGGAATCAGACTCAGGTTTTCTGCAAGCGCACCAAGCACCTGACGGATGAGCCGTACCTCCAGCTCTTTATTTATAATAATTAATAACAACACTAACAACAGATACCACTAGTTGCTACAACTATGTTGACCAGCACCAAAACTACCAGTTTCAATGTTAGTACCATGAATTTAATGAAAATGAAACATAAGGTAAGTATGGTCAGTTCTCGGTAAATAGTACAAATCAATGGCCACATGTGGCAGGGTTACTGTATCTGATAACACAAAACACTTCCATAATCACAGAAGGACCTAGTGGACAGCAGAGTCAGCTGATGCTGCTTTTAATTAGTGACTATGGCTTCTATGTAGGACAACAGATTGGTGTAGGAATCCACTGAGTGTTTTATTAGCTGTGGCACAGTGAATTGTGATGGTGATGGTGGTGGTACGGGTGGTGGCAATTATGGTGGTAGTTGTGGTGGTGATGGTGATAGTTGTGGTGATTATGATAGCAATGGTGATGGTGGTGGTGGTGATGGTGATGGTGGTGGTGATGGTGATTACACTGGTGGTGGTGGTGATGGTGGTGGTGGTAATGGTGATTACACTGGTGGTGGTGGTGATGGTGGTGGTAATGGTGATTACGGTGGNGTGGTGGTGGTGATGATGGTGGTAATGGTAGTTACACTGGTGGTGGTGGTAATGGTGATTACACTGGTGGTGGTGGTAATGGTGATTACACTGGTGGTGGTGGTGATGATGGTGGTAATGGTAGTTACACTGGTGGTGGTGGTAATGATGATTACACTGGTGGTGGTGGTAATGGTGATTACACTGGTGGTGGTGGTGGTGGTGGTGATGGTGGTAATGGTGATTACACTGGTGGTGGTGATTATGATGGCAATGGTGATGGTGGTGGTGGTGGTTTGCTTTTCTCCTGAGGAAGCTGAAGAAGTCTACAAAGATGCAGCCAGTTCCTGGTATGTTCTCTACACAGGATGAGGGTGGAGGTAATGAAGCAAAGGAGAGGAATGGCCATGGCAAATTCCATTATACAAGAAGAGCTATAGAGAGAAAGATGTAGTTCAGATTCTAGCTTGAGACCCCTCACAGTAGGAAACAATAGGGAAAACCACTGCCTTACTAACTAACGTTCAAGGTGAGAGAGATGCATGGCCAGGAAGCCTTTGGAATGCGGAAAAGAAAGCGCTGTGACATGTTCTATTAACACTGCTTCCTTGGAGCTTATCTGTTCCCATGTGCATGGGACATCTCTGGATGAACGGTGATATTGAAATACCAAATATTAATCATTATAAAGGTTCCTGCAATCCTCTGTGACATGTTTTCTCAGTGGAAAATTGGCTTTAATGCTATAAAATTAGGTTCAATCCACCCGTGAGCATGCGAAGTGAGCAATCTTCCCGTGTTTCTTGATGGAAGTGTATTTTTGTAAGTTAACAGATGAGTCACAATGAAAGTGGCAGTTTTATCTCATATGGCATTTTGCCTCTTACTCTCGTTGCTGCTGCCCTATGGAATATAATGTAAAATATATCCATTCCCTAAAATTACACTGCTCAAAAGTCATTCAAGGTGTTTTTCTCCATTCACATTTCTTCATCATGTGCCCTTAGACAGTTTGACAGGTTTACTGCAGCCACGTAAAGCACTCATCACATGGGCCATGCGTGTGCCTGTTCCTTTCATGTTTACTGGGATTTCCTGATCTGGCCTCTTCCATTTGCCTATGAAATGGTACATCTAACGTTTTGAGGCTCAGCCTAGCTGGACAGCCCAGACTCCTTGTATGAAGTAATAGTTCCATGCCAGGCCATCCACAACCCCTGTGGAATCTCTATTATGTCTGTGCTGACAACTGTCTCATAGTCAGGTGCCCTATCTCTCTCCTTGGCTGGACTGTGAGCTCATTGAAGGCAAGGGAATATTCTCGACCTTATGTCTGCATCTCCAGCATTTAGACTCATGACTGACACACACTCATTCCCAATGAATGAGCATTGATTGCATGAATAATGCCTGGTTCTGCTCCTCGTTTTCCTCTGACACCATAATTTTACAGAAAGATTTACATGAAAATCCCTTTACTGTATGAACAATGCTAAATGGAAGTACCTCATACGATTACTGGCATTACAGTTCCAATAATAGTATCAGATATGTATTATTCCTTTAGGGATTTGACATTTAAATTTTTTTAAACAAAAAACATTATTATAATAGAACACTCTTTTTTCCTGCTTCACTTTAATAGTAAAATATGACATATTTCATTTCTGGGAAATGATAGCTTGCCTTAGGTCATATTTTAAGGCATAAAGCCAGAAGCAGAGTAGCGTTCCCACCTGAAGTTCCTTCATCATCTAGAAATGTACCTCTCTCTGGGAGAAGAGCCAAGGCACAGCCACCCTGGAGCCTTCATCTTCAAAGGCAAATTTTTAAAAGCCAAATTGGCTCAGAATTATTTTTAAAGAAACAACTCTATGAACACAACCGCAAGCCCTCTTGCGCTCTTTTAGGGAAAATGAGAAAATGCTCATCGTCCAAGGCAGGAAGCTGGCTAAGGATCTCCACGCTGGTAAAGCTCTCACCTCCCACGCTGCCCTTTGACCCTCGCCCTTTGGTGGTACAGGAAGGGGCAAGCGCTCTCAGATCTCAGAGCCCTTTCCAGGAGGAATAGATAAAGATGTGTCTTTTGAACATTATTTGCAAATGGAAGTTTCTTATAGGCTGTCAGGGTGCTTGACCCCTAGGAACCTATTGTAGGACATCTTCCTTCCTCCTGTTTTCAGGTAATTTTCATTTCTTAGTACTAATAAGTCAGTGGCCAGGGTTTTAATGCATTTATGGAAGAATATTCCTGAGAGTTGAAGTCATTTGTGCTTTGGCCTTCTGCCACAAAATGCATAAGGTGCACAGCCCTGATGAAATAAAGTGCCTGTCATGTCTTATTGCTTCAATATATGGCAAAATATACCCCCTCTTCAGAGGACTTGCAAGGTTTTTTTTCTTGTGATTGCCAAAGGTGTTGGATTAAAAGCCCTGTGAATTTCAGTCCTTTTTATCAAGCCAGGGTGGGAATGCCTGCTGGCAGGGGACACCCCCTCTCAGTCCTGCTTTCCTCATCACCCCAAATCCGGTTCCAATGGGAGTATGGCTTCAGAAGGGCAAGCGGGAAGCTTAATCCCCAGCTTTGTCCAGTAATTAGCCCGTCTCTGTCTCTGGAGGCAGCAAACACAGATGCCAGTCCGGACGAGGGCTAAGACATGGAATGAAAAACAAGACTGAAAACACTGCCTTGCTTCTCCAGAAGCCTTTTAGCAGCCTTTCAAGCCGCACGAAGTTCTCGTTCCCATCCGTGTCATTAGGTCTGGAGTGGTCAGATGAGGCCTTTCCCACCCGGGATGCACCAGGACGAACAGCAGCCCAACCAGAGCCTTGGAGAGGAGCAGCTTGCAGGCCTTGTGCACAATGAGGGCTCTGTACCGCGTCCCCGCCTCTGTCCTGCCTCTTACCCAGGGGATGTCCAGGCACTGCCATGGTAATGTACTGCTGACTACAACATGAGCCTCTGGAAGCGCCCTGGTAGGAGCTCACTAACACAATTAGCTTGCAGTTAAGGACAAGGCCTCTGCCAGAGCCCATGAGGCCAAGAGTGCTCCCAGAACAAAGGGTTGGGGGGTCTGCGTTAAAGTGCCTATTGTGACATCATTTGGAAGTCATCTCAAACTCCTCCAGAACGGGTGCTCTGAAAACAAAGGCGGTGTCATGTTCTCAGAGTTGTCAGTTTTATTTTCCCCTGTCAGAAATCTGACAAAAGTCAGTTGAAACTGTCAAGGAAAACAACATTCCATGTTATGAGGTTTCCCTCCGATTCGGAGTCTGTGGGAGGAATGGCACATTTGTCACACAGAGGACTCCAGCCCAGAAATGAATTAGGAAAGCCTAGGAGACACAAATCACGACATAGATGGGGAGCTGCCCTTGACAGGAGCTCCTATCTCTGGGACCACGACAGAGAATTAAGATGAGATCCCTTTGAGTTCAATCTGAATCATCTGTTAAGCCTAAAATAGGGAAGGATCAATGAAATGGATATCAGCTTCTACATGCAGCCCATTAAGAGAGGGTATCCTGCTGAAGACCCCACTTGGCCTCAGTTTTTGGAATAAGCACCAGCACAAATGTTACCTAGACTAGATAATGTTACAATTTTTGCATGGCTGGTATATTTATTTTCTTGTGTTTAGGTAGTGGCTAATGCTGTGGACACATCGTCAGACCTGCAGGCAAACTATTCTGCCCGTGGTTAGACCAAGTGTTTCCGTCCCTGTAGTGGAGATCCATGGTGACCTCCTGGAATTCTTCACGCACCTTTCTAGAGCCATCCTTTCAAATTGCAAGCCATGTCTCATTCATCAACACTTGTTTTAAAGATATTAAAATATGGGGGGGAATCGCCCAATGTAGAGATTACTGTAGGTTCCCCACATTTCTGTGTCATTTCCAAGTATGTTTGGTACAATACATTTTCCACTGTGAGTGATGGCTTTAAAAGCCTGAAAACCATTGTATATAATTACATGGTCTTCAGATTTTTTTTTTTAAATTTAAGAGGGCTTGGACATTTTCCATCCAAGATAAGGATTTCATTTCCCATCCTCCTTTGCTGCCATTTATGGCCACAGAGACAGGATCTGACGTAGCAGAAACGAAACCAAGAACCTCAGTGAACCCATTAGCTCCATATTTCCATCATCACTCTCTGTTTGATTTGCTGCTGGGTGCTCTAGGTTCAACCAGGAACCTAATCGCTTACAAGGGAGGACGGCTGATGCAATGAAGGGGGCAAAATCCCAGGATGTCACAACTGTCTACCTTCACTAGACTCTCTACTCCATACTGTGGATCAAGGGACACTGTATATGTCCTCTTTAAGCCATCAATACATTGCATCTCCAATGCACAGAGCCACTCTTGAAGAGCTACTACAGCCAATTCTCAACTAAAAGGAAATACATTTAAAGATTATTTCCTGAATGTCTGCCATAGATCACCCTTTAGCTAAGCTGCTTTAGAAAATACACAAAAAACTGAACCTGAAGGAAAGTATAATCTCACTGGGAAGATGGGTTATATACCTGAAATCATAAGTAGGGTGGGGGTGGCGCACGCCTTTAATCCCAGCACTTAGGAGGCAGAGGTGGGTGGATCTCTGAGTTTGAGGCCAACCTGGTCTACAGAGAGAGTTCCAGGACAGACTCCAAAGCTATACAGAGAAACCCTGTCTCGAAAAAAAAGAAATAGCAAAACATATCTGAGATCATTTTGTAAAGTGTAAGATGAATTATAAACACAAGTGCATCTGAAAATAAGTTTGTGCATGAAGGAGTCAGATGGGAATGTAGAGACGAATCGTGAGTGCAAGGATGAGGAAGTCAAGTGTGTAGGTCAAACAAGTCTGATGGCTTACATCTGCAGAGACTGAAAGGGAATTACATACTCTTGCAGTGGGGAGGAGGCACGAAGTCCCATGTCTAGCTGAGGAGACGTTGACAACAGATAGCTTTTAGAGACAAGGAGTTGGTTTTCTTTAAGGGCATTGACCAAACTCCAGAGGTTGACACTACACCCAAGAGTATATGGGTGCACAAACTGGATTTGATAGGTTTTATAAAGCAAACAGAAAGAGGACATAAAGCTGGATGGGTAGAAGGGGGCGGGCTCTGGGAGGATCTGTGCAAATGACAGTAAATACGACCAAAGTATATGTTATAAGATTTTCAAAGATTTATCTTTGTATTTCAGTCCTTCAACAACAGTCAGCAAAAGTGGTCAGCCAGAGCCCGTGCTATGGCAAAGCCACCGCTCTGTAAACACACTTTTCGCACTCTTTTTCCCAAAACTCTTACTACCATTACTGCAGACCAGAAGCTCAAGGCTCCTTTGCTAGACGCTCAAGTAGAGCAGGATGTTGTCAGTGCGATGCGATGTGACTCTGATTTGGTGACAAGGACTTCTTTGTGGAAATCCTACCCATCCTGCCCAGGCACATCTCTATATGTGGGGGGTGAGGTCTTGTTTTTGTTTCTGTTATTTTAAACAAAATTAGAATTTAGTAAGGAAAAAATACTTTAATGCAGATTTAAACAGAAGAGGGGGAGAAGGAGATAGAGGGGGAGAGATATAGAGAGGAGAAATGGTCAGGGAGGGGAAAAGGGGAAAAGCAGGGAAATATGAAGAAGGTGACGATGACCACAACAGTAGCATCCAGGCTGCGTGAGCTCTGGAAGGAACTCTTGCATGCTTACTTCTCCTTTCAAAACCACTGGTCATTGTGCTCGTCCACAGGTTTTCAGTAGGAAGCACCTGAGATTTTTTCCAGGTCATTTAAACTGCTAATGATATGAATATTCCAGAATTGTGTTTTCTGCATACCAACCAGGAAACATTTAACACCCCTCCCCTTTCTCTAAAGACAGAGGACTCAAAGACGCCTGGCTGGCAAGGCAGGAGTATGTTACAAGGAAAAGTGTTATCTCAGCAGACTCACCACAGAGGTATGTGTTAATTAAGTTAATTGTGCCATCAGTGATGCAGGCAATGACAGTAACTATCCCTATAATGGGGCTGGGTTATTGCCATCATTTATTAAACGTGCTGGCCTTCTTAAAAGCAGTCACTTCCCCCTTATTTTCTTAAGCATGAGTACACACACACACACACACACACACACTTACATGAGTTAAACTACATTATTTGATCTGTACACTTACCATAATAAAAAGGAGAAGTTATAACTCAGAACTATTCAATGATCTTCCTAAAGCTACTCAGCTTCTTAATTAAGGGGGCAAGATTCATGCTCAATGTCTCTCCTTGCTGGTCACATTACCTACCCTAGATTCCTGAAAGTATAATGGATAAAAGATTTTCAAAGTTTTATCTCCTGTCACACTGGATTAACAAATGTTAAATAATAATAATCATCTTTGGAAATTATTGATGAGACAAACACTTGTCCCATTTATGAAGTACTTAAGGTAACAGAATCATATGGGTCGACTGATCAAAACCAAACACAGGGCTGGGGAAACAGCACAGCAGGTATGAATGTTCTCTGTGCAAGCGTAAGGATCTGAGCTCAAATCCCTAGAACGCACAAGAAAATCCAGGCATGAAAACCTCATCACTTGGGGGGGGGCGTGGAGACGGAGGATCACTGGAGCTTGCTGGTCCCCAGCCTAATTCCAGCATTAAGTGGGGGTCAATGTTTCAAAGGGAACAAGGTATAGAGGGCAGCAGGATACCCAATGTTCTCCCCCTGCCTCTATTACACGTGTATACACCACGCTTGACACACACACTATCTACACACATGTATACACCATGCTTAACACACTATCTACACACGTGTATACACCACGCTTGACACATACACTATCTATACACGTGTATACACCATGCTTAACACACTATCTACACACGTGTATACACCATGCTTAACACACTATCTACACATGTGTATACACCACACTTAACACACTATCTACACACGTGTATACACCACGCTTGACACATACACTATCTATACACGTGTATACACCATGCTTAACACACACACAAACCCCCATGATCTGGATAAATAGATATCAAAATCATTAGGAAACCAATATTCTAGATCCTTTCCCTATCTGTCTTTCTAAACGAGCAGATGGCATTTGGCTACATTTGAATTATTTTCACTGTAGTTACTGTGAAGACAAAGTTAGCAAGATCAAGTCCATCCAGATTGGTGGTGGACTCAACAGAAGCCACCAATGAACACTTCTAGTTCATGAGGATATAACCAAAAGTTATCCTACCCTAGAGGCCAAGCACTCATTCCTAAAGCGTTGATACAATTAATATAGCCACCTAACCACAAACTATTTGAGAGAGTTCACTCAGAACCATTTTGGTCCAAATGCACTTTATTGGGATTGATTTTAAAGGTCCGTTGGTTGGACAGAGAAAGGGCTGAACCCTCACTGTACACAGGAGTCTGGAGCAGATGGGCAAGGAAATCTCCAAAAGAAAGTGAGTTCTAGAAACTTGTATTTACACTTTGGGTTACTGTGCAAGGAAGATCTCAGCTCTATCCACAACACCCAAACTCTTGAAAGCAGTGCTTCTGAAAGCCACACAGGAAATCCTCACTTTGATCTCATACCCAGGCAAGCTGAACAGCTGAGACAGAAAGATTCTTCAGTGGAGTGTCATCTTTTACAGCGTCTTAGAGTAATCAGAAATGGTAGAACAGAAGGAACATGAACTTGTGGACAAGATTGTCTCCGCGGCCTGAGTGAGAGGCAGTGTCAGAGAAGATACTTTGTAGTTGAGTTTGCTATTTCCTGTTAGTGCAAACACTAACACTAAAGCTTTAGGCAGGGGGCCATTCCAGTTGAATCCTCAAGGAGTCTCCAGTGAGCATCCTTAAGATCACTGTCCTTTGTCCTCCTGTAGCAGAGGACTGGGGAACATCGCATCTGCTTTCCTGCACCCTACATCTCACGCATCTTTTTCTTTGCAGAGCTTGCTCTGTCTACTTTCTCTGTGATACTCCACAGCCAATGAAAATAATTATATGCTGAGTCTTACATCCTAAAGAGCCACCGAATCCATTAAGTGCTCATGGAGACCCCTCAATACATACCTATTCTAAACACTGTTTCTGAAGTGAGTGGACAGTGGTGTAAGACTGGAAAGGATTGCACTGAATCATCCAAAGAAGGCTGACACTATGAACATGAGGCCTGCGCAGTCATACAGGATCCCCCCATTTTTAGAAGATTCCCCCAAATCTGGTTTAATGTTGTGCCACCACCATTTGGCAATTCTTAAAAATACAAAGTCCTAATTTTTACTTTGTTCTGGGTCCTCTAATTATACAACTGACACAGGGTCAAGGTAGCATTTAGAGGTCTTCGTATTGACTTAACCTTGTGTGTGTGTGCACCTGTGTTCACACACACATTCTACTTGTTATCCTTTTTTTTATAAGAATACCATATTAAAGCAGAGACCACCTTAATAACCTTGTTTTAACTTTATTGCTCTTCCAAATGAGATCACATTCTGAGGTAGCGGGTGATGATTTCAACATATACCTGAGGGACACAGCCAAGGTCTAGCTAATCAATCTCCCCTGCCCCATGCACTCAGTTAGCAATTTTGGGTTTAGGGACCTGTCACTGGTCTCTCTTGGAGTCCTTAAGAAGTTGGGCTACCAGATAAAGAAGATCTGCACAGCTAGCTAGATGGCACAGCATAGGAGGTGGAGGGAGGATCATACTGGAGAATCGGGGATCGCTGAGGTAGATCTGGGCCAGAGATAGCCCTGGATTCTGCATTCTGGTGACAAAGCAGATTTATCAGAGGTTCACCTAGGATTCTTTGGCAGGACAGCAACATTACCAAAACCAAAAGAAAACATAGGAGTTGAGAAGCTGAAGCATAGCATTCCAAAATTGAGGCCAGTCTGGGCTATATATGGAGACCCTGTCTCAGCAAGCAGGCAAGCGAGCAAGAAGGCAGAACCACCAGCAAACAGACTGGAGGACTATAAGGTGGGAGACCAGAGGCTGGGAAAGGGAAGAGGCTACCGCAAAGCTGAGGACTGGAAATCTAAGCCCATGACGGCCAAGTTTGTAAAACCCAAAGTTTGCAAACATACGTTCCTATCCATACATGTCTACAGACACAGGTCCACAGTCAGATACATTCCTATCATACATGTCCACAGTCAGACAGGCAGGTGTCTGTAGCTACACTTTATTCTAGCTGGTCTGGGAGATGGGTCATGCTGAGGAAATTTCGGGTCCATGCAGAAGGTGTTATGAATCCTAAGAGACAGGTGGGGACATCTTGTGGTCTTGCATGATCTTCTCAAGCCTTATCTAGCACCCCCCCTTCACTTTTGTAAGCTCCAGACATTTGGCCTTCTTTGGGTCATACCTCAGACCTTAATATCTGCTATTCCCTTAGCCTGGTTCTTTGCCCAGACCTGGCTCCTTTTATTAGGCTGAGGTCAGCTTTTCAGACACTTCCTCTGGAAGGCGCCTCTGCCTGTCGCCTTGTAAGCGCTCAGACTGGGCCTTTGCTCACTGACTCTCTTTTCTGCTGGATCCCGAGTTCCACAACGACAGGGATCATGCCTGTCATGTTCTTGCTGTGTCTCCAGCACCTATGACAAGCTACACGGAGTAGGCACCCTGTACATTGAACATATGGATGAATGAATGATTTACTGTTCAAAAGGAACTTGAGGCAATGTATAAAAGAAATGACAAATATATACCAGTGACCTGATAATGTGACAATTTTGAAGAAAGTTCAGAAACCACTTTTGACAAAATGACTTTTTTAAATTTAAAGCCAATGTTATATTTTTAAGGGTGTATATTAATTTAATACTATGCACAGAAACTTCTTTTCCTTATTAAAAAAGAGAGAGAGGTCTCAAGATTTATTTTAAAAGCTTCATAGACAGCAAATTACTGCTACGAAGGAAAGGGTTGCTTCAGATGCACTGCAGAATAAATGCCAAGAAGCACGTGGGTTGCATTTCCCTTAAACTCTCTTGGGTTTGCAAATTGGAAAGAAAGGTCTGGAATAAACATTTTCTATTTTCCCGAAGTCAATACAATTGGGAAACAGCAATTATTTGTTATATTCAGGAAACTGAAAATATGTGTGGGTACTTGTTTAGGTAGTTTATTTCCAGTAGGGCATTAAAGTGGCTGATAAGAAAGAGGAAGTGAGCATTTAGCATCTGAAAGAAACCAATTCAAATTTTTTTTTCCTTCTGTGTAGCTTTCACACAAGGGAAATCTCCTTCTGCCTCCTGCCTTGACCACAATCAATATTTTTAGGGACTGGAGGCAGAGGGGGTCGG
>LOJH01009075.1:0-17961 GCA_001685095.1 Ellobius talpinus
CTGCCCTGAAACTTACTTTCATGTGGTCCCATCTGGGGTTAGGCCATGAGCTATTGTGTTCCATTTGAAAGTCCTTAGCTGTATCCCAGTGTCTTGCATGGTATCCCACGTTTTCTTTATATTTGCAATGTATCAGATTTTAAATTAAGGTCCTTTATTTCATTTTGAACTGATTTTTGGACAAGGTAAACATATTAGTATAATTTCATCCTTTGCAAGCAGAAATCTAGTATTGCCAGTATCATTTGCCGAATAGGTTCTTTCTTTCTGAATTATGTTTTTGTCTCCTTTGTTGAAATGCAGTGGTCTTAGCTTTGCTGTTTTCCTTCCAGGACCTCTATTCTAGTCCATCAGTGTGCCCGTTTATTCTGGTGATGATACCAGGTTGTCTCTATCACTGCAGTATAATTTGAGAGCAGGTATTAGAATGCTTCCAGTATTGTTCTTTCTCCTTAGGATTGCTTTAGCTATTCATGATCTTTCGCCATTCCATATGAATTCTTGTATTTTTTTATCTAAATATGTGAAATATGCTGTGAAAAATTTGAAAGGCAATGCATTGACTGTGACTTGAATTTTGGTGGTATAGCCATTTTCATATTATTTCTGCCTGTATAGGAACATGGAATATTTTTCCATTGTTTATTATCTTCTGCAATGTCCTTTTTCAACATCTATAATATTCATTGTAGAGGCTTTTTTAAACTCCTTTGTTTGATTATGTTCCTAAATAATATTGGGGGAGTCGTTTTGAATGGGATATTTTTCCTAATCTCTTTCTTGTAGACTTGTTAGTATAAATGAAAGCTACTTTTGATTTTTATACTTCAATATTAGGTTTATTATGTCTAAGAGTTTTGTAGTAGACTTATTACTAGGCTCTAGTAGACTCAGGTCACTTTAAGTGAAGAATCATGTTAGCTGCAAATTGGATGACTTATTCCTATTGTTATTCCTTTTATGTCTTCTCTTGTCTAATTGCTACAGCTAAGACTTCACTATATAGAATAAAAGAGGGGAGAATGAAAAAAAACAAATAGCAAATCAGAATTGTTTTTAATGTTAGAAAAAAAGAACCTTTAGAAGTTGTGTGAAACAGTGTCATATATTCTAAGCATCCAATATTCCTCCAGATTATGGCCAGCCTTTCACTCTGGTGGCGAGTTAGATGTTCCCACTGACTTAAAGAAATGAATGCCATAAGAAAAGCAAAACTGTCATGATTGCGGCCATTGTCCCCTTCCTTCTCCTTCCTTCTTAATCCATGGTCTCCAGACCATTCTTCTCAGCCAGCTATTTGATAAATTTAGTTTGGAAACCTAATATCATTATGATACTGCATATAAATATACATATATTAAATATTTTTTCTTCTTTCATATGGATGTGGTTTTCTTTCATTCATTTGTCAAGCCACTGGTTTAAGATCCTGGCAATCAAAGATTGTACTATAATCTGCTCTTGGACATAGCATGTACTAGCAAGTATAAATATCAGTGAATATTAGTGAATGAGTCAATAGACATCCATCTTTATCATTAGTTTCCTTTCCTTCATGAATTATTGTTTGGTTGGAGCCAAGTTAAACAATGACTGTGGTAGAAATCAGAGTTGTTAGAGACCAAGGAAGTGGAATTTTTTGGTAGACTTTTATTCTCTTACTGAAATTGTAGACTATTCTCTTACTGAATAGCAAAGATAGAAACGATTTATGAACAAGATAATAATTTATGGTTGTATGTTTTACTAGAAATATAGTAAAGTGACTCTTAATTGGGGGTGTCATTTTATAAACAAGCCTAATATCAGGCTCTCAGGCTGCTACTACTTGTTGCCTTCTCTTTGAGTACGCCTCCTTATAGATACGCTGTGATTTTTCTTTCGCATCCATGAAAAGCATAGAGGCATTTCCATGGAGTTAGCCATATACTTGATAGATAGAGGATTGTCCAGTTTTTCTAAAATCACTTCTGCTTCCATAAAATGTAACACAATTATTGGAATTTTATTTTTAAGTTCTGAGATAACCAATGGAAACCAGAAAGTTTAGAATCTCAGTGAATTAATTAACCTCAAGTGCGTGACCCCATTTTATTCTGTTCTTAATGCTCTTTGTTCACCATTTTAGTTGATATACCTACTGAAGAACCTAAGCATTAAAAGCCAAATAGCATTGCAATAAGTAAAAGTTAGTATAATTCACAAGAATGATTTTCCCTTTTAATAAAAGAGGAAAGTTCCAAATAGAATAGCTGGTTGAAGTGTGCCTCTCCCTCTCTGTCAGGTGGCTGAAGGTAAGCCTGCAATAAGGTCTTTTCATGAAGAATACTTAATCTATACTAAATGACTGAACATCAAAATGCAGGTGGCAGAGTTAGATAATAATCCAGAAGTTACTGTTAATCATGCCATATTATTCTCCCTTTTGATTGAGAATCATAAGTTCCATGATAGTAATCTTCATGTGAAAAGCACATATTTGTAAATTGTATTTTTTTTCCAGACGTATAGGAGAAAATTTGAATGTCTCAGCAAGTTCTGTAGAAAATGAGCCTGCAGTTAGTTCAGCAACTCAAGCAAAGGAAAAAGTTGGGATGATTCTCCTTCCAAAACCAAGAGTTCCTTATCCTCGTTTCTCTCGGTTCTCACAGAGAGAGCAGAGGGCTTACGTGGATTTGTTGGCTAAATATGCAAAGATCCCCTCAAGTTCCCAAGCTGTTGGGACAAATACAAATGAATTCCTGCAGTATTTGGTATGTATTCTATTCATCAGCTACAGAAAAGAATCAGAAAATAATTCCACTTTCTATTTCCTTCCATTTTTCTTTGCCATTGTTAATTTGTTAGTCATCTCTTTTATTATTAGGTATACTCATATTTACAGAAATGGGAAAGTAAGGACTTTAAAGTGTAGGCACTTCTGTTGATTTTATTGTGTGTATTTCTGGCACCTGCTCTGCTGTGCATCAGCCTTACTCCAGTTCATCTTATATCCCAGCAAGAGCACCTTTACAAGCTTGCTGTGGTCAATTTGAGTAAATTTCATTCATATATCTTTTTACAGAAATGATAGTATGCTGAATATCTTTCTAACAAAATCTTTGTCCCTGTGATTATTTCTTTAAATAAATCTTTTTTAAAATAAAATTTTAAGAGCAAATGCTACATGTTTTTAAAGCTTTGGTTTGTAGTTACAGATGGATAAATTATTCTTCGAAAGGTTTGAATTATTTGTTTATACTACTACAAGGTTTTGAAGGCACCTTCACCAACACTAGACATTGTTCTCTCTTTTTTTGGTCTTTGTTGCATATGAGAAAATGGGTGATTTCTTGTTTTATCTAAATAAATATATTGAATACCAGTGAAAACAAACATCTTCCATGTATCTATAAACCATTGTTTTTTTTTCTTACTGTTTTGTTTCAAAACAGTGATGTACATATCCCAGATTGTCTGCAATCATTGGTAGCCAGGGTTGACAGAACTAGTCCTGTACCACCTCCAAAGCAACAAGTTGTGGGAATGTACCACCACACCCAGCAACAAGCACTTGTAGCTCTATGACTCTCCTAGCCATACACTTTGTTAATTTCTCCCATAAGAAGCTTATCTTTTTAGAAAATAGAAAGCAGGATTTCCTACATGTGTATTGTAATTTTGCACCAGCTCCCATTGTGTAATGGTTAATGCTCTGGACTCTGAATCCAGCGACCAAATTTGTATCTCGGTGGAACCTGTTCCTTGAGGAAGAGACCTGGGTCAGTCATCTTATCAACTCAGACCATGAAACCCTATACAAACAGGCTGCCCAGACATGCTCCAGCATTGCCGGGGACATGCTTCACTTTCACCTCATGTTGTAATTTTGTTCATTTGTTTTTCTATTTCTTTGGAGGTTGTTGTTGTTGTTTTCTTTTCAAGACAGGATTTCTTGGCCTCTAACTCAGAGTTCTGCCTGCCTATGCCTCCCAAGTGCCTCTGTGGAATTTTTAATGGATTTGGTGTGTATGTGTGTGTGCATGTGATGCTTGGGGTTGAACCCATAGATTTATCTACTTAAGTATATTAGTGAACTGTCTTCACATACAACAGAGAGGGAATCAGATCCCATTACAGATAGCTGTGAGCCACCATGTGGTTGCTCAGAATTGAACTCAGGACCTATGGAAGAACAGCAGTGCCCTTAACCACTGAACCATTTCTTTAGCCCCCTTCCTTAGAGTTTTTAATAACAAGTTTATCATTATTATTTGGAGATTTGAAAATAATTTTCTTTGTGGTTCCACTCTGGATTTGATGTTTTATTCTTTGAAGTTCAAATTATTAGGGCAACTATTGAGGAGTAAATAGTTTTAGTGAAACTTTTTTTAAAAGATGTGTACTTTTTTTTCTTTAAGGATATGAAAAAACATGTGAATGAAGAAGTTAATGAATTCCTAAAGTTTCTGCAGAATTCTGCAAAGAAATGTGCACAGGATTATAATATGCTGTCTGATGAGGCCCGTCTCTTCACAGAGGTAAAGATCACATTTACATAAACTGCTGAGCAATAAATAAGTGTGGCCTCTCTAAAGTGTGTGAAGAAGACCCCGCAGCTTAGGGAACCATCAGTTTTAGCAGTTTAGTTACACGGAGGCCAGTGCACTACTTAGTGTGTGAAATAGTAGAACTCATGACAGCTTGGAATATTGAGGTAGGCACTGCAGTCCGTATTGGAGGTAGCTTCTGAGGAAACCATTTGTTTGGACAGAGCTAGGTGATGCAGGGCTACAGAGCTTTAATGTGTTACTCAAAATTATTCACTGTTTAGAATTTAGAAATTTCTTGTTTCTGGAATTTTCTCAGAGGTCTTTTCATTGTTTGGTAGCAGGGAACAGAAACTGAAAGTTGAGCTGTGGGTGAAGGTGCACTGTCATACTTCAGATTACAGTATGCACTGCGGCCCTGTAAATGCTTCAGGGGGTTCCTTTCTTTGTTTTCTTGAACAAGTGCTGAGTTAAATGAATGCAGTTGCAAGCACTGTAACATCCGGCACAGTTTCACTAAGATTTACTGATAGGTAACCAGAGTGTACCTTACCACTTGGTGCTTGCTTATTAGTTCCCTTTATCTGTTGAATTCTTACAGTGCCCACGACAGGACGGGGACATCATAAGTGTGTGCTCACTGGAACTACTGACAGGAAGGAAAGAGACTGTACCAATAAGTATAGTTCACTGAGAATTTTAAAGTGACTTTTCTGTTCCAGCCCACACCTGCAGTAGTTAAGAGTGACATCCTGAATAGCAGTAAGATGCATAGGTGGAAGAAAAACATGTTAAACACAGCAGGGTGTGTGTACTAGGAAAAGAGGAACAGGGGATATGGAATTATAAGCTGTGGCTCTGCCACTAAAGGCACTAGCACCGAGCCTGACTACCTGATTTCCATCCTAAGGATCCCCCCACGTCGTAGGAGAGCTGACTCCTCCAAGTTCTCTCTCCTATCACCTGCCTCTCTTTCCCCTCCTTCACACACACACACACACAAATAAATAAATTAATACATACATAAATAAATAATAAAGGTGTACTGAGCTACCTATTGATTTGTAACTTGAAGCGTTTTATAACTATTTGGAAGGAGGGGTTATAGATAAAAAGTTGGAGCTTCTGTGATCTAAAATACATCATAGCTGGTAGTGATGGTACATGCCTTTAATCCCAACACTTGGGAGGCAGAAACAGGCAGCTCTCTGATCTCTGAGTTCCAGGCCAGCCTGATGTACATAGTGACTTCTAGTCCAGCCTGAGATACACAGTGAGAGCCTGCCTGAAAAATAAAATATTTCCTACAAGGTTTAGGCACCATGCACTAACAAAAGACGATAGATACCTTAGACGACAGCACATGTGTATACTTTTAAAATTATCAAAACTTCCCCCAGTGATGGCTCTGTTCCTCTGAGATACATGTTATCACAAATGTATGATTTTTCTTGGGTAAAGCTGTGAAGATATCCTTCCCAGCTATATTTCCTGGTAAGTCATTAATATTTTGGAAACTGGAGAAGACATTTAAGAACTTAGTCTTCTTTTTTTCTTCAAAGCAGGTTGTCATGTAGCCCAGGCTGATCTTGAATCGTTGGCCCTCCTACCTCTACCTCTCAAATGGAATTACAGACATGTTCATATGCACCCAGCCCCAGCTTCATGTGTTTCTTTTTTGTAATACATTTTGTGCAGAAATTTTCATGTGGCTTCATTTCTTTTGTCAGTTTCCTAAGAAGCATAGAAAATACCTTGTCTTCTCTATTTAAATTTTAATAAGATCACTAATTTAATATTATTAAATACCACTATTTTAGGAAATTAGATTAAAATTTGTTATGAAAACTAAGAGATTAAATCAAGTAGGAAATGCACAGAATTGTGATTAGAAGAAATATGAGTGAAATAGATTCCACTTTGCAACTAATAAATTTATAGTTACATAAACCAAAGCATATTTGTTAGGGAAGTATAATACAAATGGGTAATTCTTATTTTCTATTTCACAGCAAATTCTAAGAGCTTGCATTGAACAAGTGAAAAAATACCCAGAATTTTATACTCTCCATGAAGTCACCAGCCTAATGGGATTCTTTCCTTTCAAAACAGAGATGGGGCTGAAGTTAGAAAAGACTCTTCTTGTTTTGGTAAGGTTTATTCTGTGAATGTGAAGTGGGTCCTGGGGGGCTTTGACTAGAAACATCATTTATGTCTTATGTAGACACTGTGTTTAAACTTTTGGGATACATAATGCATGTGTAATACCTTATGTTTTTAAGATACTGCTACTAATTTTGTTTCTTGACTTTTTTCTTCCCACTTTTCTTAATACTTCTCAAATAAAACAGGAATTCCATTTAAAGAAAATTTATTAACATATTTGAGAAATAAGTATATAGAAAGTGTATTTTAGCACTTCCCTTCTTCTGTGATGTGATTTATGCTTCATTAAAAAACAAAAGGTGAAACTACAAAAGTAGCAGGAAGATTCCAGAAGACTCTGAACCTTTTTAGAAACAATAGCAGTAACAAAATCATTGTTCTTGGTTCAAGAAATACCATGGAAGAATGTCTTGACTTAAGGAGGTTCTAAGATTGACATTTGAAATTTCAGTTATGTTTTCAATGTTGCAATAAAAATGCATTAAGGCTTTCACAATAATTTTATTTTCCACTTATTTAGGGCAGTGCAAAGTTTGTAAAAACATCATTTCCCTCGATGCCTGTGAAGTTGCAGCTTTCAAAAGATGGCATATCTTCCATTGAGACCCCACAGCAGAAAGCTGAAGCTATGCACTATGTAAGTCACAAGTGGCTTTCCTAAAAAGTTAAAATAATCCTAGTAATTGTAGTGCATAAAAGATGTGCAGCCTGGTTCCAACATCGTTTCTGTGATGTTCCATCTCCTCATCACTTTGTGGTGAAAATGTTGTGAGTGACCTAGATAATAAGACTGCATTGTTTTGTTTATTATGAACTATAAATCACAATACAGAACACAATTGTTTTTCAGGATATTAGTAAAGACCCGAATGCAGAGAAGCTTGTTTCAAGATACCATCCGCAGATAGCTCTGACTAGCCAAGCATTATTCACCTTGCTCAATAACCATGGACCAAGCTACAAGGAACAGTGGGAAATCCCAGTGTGTGTTCAGATGATAACTGTGGAAGGTTTGTGATTTGGTGTGCCAAATAATGTACTCAGAAGGGTTGGAATTACCTCATTTCAGCTGTGTAGACATAGATGGCTGTGTGCCAGACACAGATCTCCATCTTTGTTTAAGGAGAATAAGAATCTGACATTTAAACTCAGTAGAGCTTTCCCTGCTCTAAAGTTGTGATAGAACTGACTGCCCAGACCTATGGTACCTGCAGTCATGTGAAGAAATAAGACAGGAGAAATTTTTACTCGGGTGGCCAGAAATCTATGGAAGCTGTGCAACGTCTGTTTGTCAGTGGTATGAAGGAATGCCTCACTCTGTTAGACGTCTGTTTGTCAGTGATATGAAGGAATGCCTCACTCTGTTAGACGTCTGTTTGTCAGTGGTATGAAGGAATGCCTCACTCTGTTAGACAGTTTGCAGGGAGCAGATTTCCAGGAATTCATTGTTTATTGTTGGGGACCAGATTTAAAGTATGTTGACAGAGGATAGTCTTTGTCACCAGTAAATTAATGTTTACACATTAATTCTTCTATTAGTCTGGTTCATATTTGACCATTTTTATCCTCCAGAATAATATTAAACATAAGGATATAAATGAAAAATTGAATCTTCATTTATAAAGATAAAACAGTACTGTAGTGGCATTTCATTTGTATTTTAATAAATAAAGCTTATCTGAGGATCAGGGAGTAAAACAGCCCCACTGGTCAACCTTACAGACCGACAGTGGTAACACACACCTTAATCCCAGTAGCCACACTAGTTGCCATAGAAACTGGCTGGTGCATTCCTTTAATCCCAGCCTTACAGAGGAATATAAAATGGGAGGAGACAGCTCTCAAGCTTAGTCTCATTCCGAAGTTCCTGGAGGCAGAATTGCCATTTTCCGACTGAGGTCCGAGAGCCAATGGCTGGCTGCTTTGCTTTTCAAATCTTCAGGTTGAACCCCAATTTCCCTGTCTGAGGTTTTATTAATCGTGCTTCACAGTACTACAAGTTAAGAGTTAAGTGTGATCTCTTGTAAAAGTGTAAATGCGCTTTGCAAATTCCTAAAGGAACAAAGAAATTAAGATACTAACAATACAGCTCTAAAGCCCAGAAGCCTTTTAACATTGTTAGAGCACATTTCTCCTGCTGGCTAGGTCCTCTTGTCCTAAGGGGCTTTTTTTTATTTTTTATTTTTAAAAAAGATATGTTTACAAGAGAGGCAGATGCAGGAGGCATGGCCCCACTGCCCTATCCTGTCTCTGTTTTGTGATCTTTCTGCCACATATCCTTTTTCCTTTTTTTTAAAATAAAACTACCAGATACTAATCACTACTTGCTTCTGTTTCTGTTTTAAGGTTCCAAACCAGTTAAAGTAATTTATATTAATTCACCACTTCCCCGAAAGCAAATGACAATGAGAGAAAGAAATCAACTCTTCCATGAAGTTCCATTAAAACATGTACTATCAAAAAACACATCTGTCCCAGTCTCTGCAGTCTTTATGGACAAACCAGAAGAGTGCACCTCTGAGATGGATGTATGTAATACTTTTTCTCCCTTGCTTATGATATACTTGTTTACCCTTTGGAGCGTAAACTTACATTGCAAATCTCTAAACTTCATAGTTAAAATAGTCCTTAATATACATGTATTGAAACAGTGTATGATACATTATTAACTCCCCAGTTTTTATGTATCACTTAACAATTTTTAAAAGATTTATATTTAGTCATATGTAGGTTTTGTGCCTGCAATTGTGAGTACAGGTGTGCTTAGAGGCCAAAGACATCAGATCCCCTGGAGCTTTCAGGAGCCACCTTATGTGAGTGCTAGGAACTGAACCTGGGCCTCCTGAAGAGCAGCAAGGGCTCTTAGCTATTGAACCATCTCTAACCCCCTTACCAAAAATAAAATTTAAAAATCAGGACAGTGATCTGAGTATACATTTTCTGAAACATACGTAAACAGCTGACATATATATGAAAGAATGTTCACAATCACTAATTGTCATGGAAATGCAAATTAAAACCATAAGGAACCAAGGAGATGGCTCAATCTGTAAAGGGCTTGCTGTAGAAGCATGAGGATCTAGGTTCAGGTCCCTAGCACCTACATAAAAAGCAGGTATGACTGGGTATGCCTGTAGACCCATGGAAAGAACATGTAGATCTTTGGAGGCCATCAGCCAGCCAGCCTAGCTGAACAATGAGTTTTAGGTCCAGAGTGAGTCTTTATCTCTCAAAAAAGAAGATAGAGAATGACTGAGGAAGAAGACATTTGACCTCAACTTTTGACTGCCACACACCCACACATATACACACAAACGCCACAATGAGGTATCATCTCTTAGTAAGAATGGAAATAACACAAAGGATAAATTACAAGTGCTAGCCAAGCATGTGGCTCATATTGTGAACCCTAATACTTGGAAAGCTATGGCAGACTTGTGAGACCAATTTCAGATTTTACAAGTAACAGATTAAAAAAGCAAATACTGAGGAGGGTGTGGAACACTTGTTCAGAATGCAGATTAGCTCAGCCACTACAGAAAACAGTGGGGAAGTTCCTTAAAAATAAGACTGCCATGTGTTTCAGCAAGCTGCCCAGTAAAGCATGTATTTCAAAGAAAATAACCAACCAGAGCACTTAGACCCTTGTGTTTCTATATTGATTGCAACAGTGTGCACAGTATCCCAGCTATGGAATCAGCTTCAGTGTCCGCTTAATGGGCAACTGGATCAAGGAAATGAGGTATATAAATACATTGGGATACTAGTAAACCTTTTTAAAGAGAGGTTATTGTACTGTCATTAGCAACAGTATGGATGTACCTGAAGACCAGAATGTTAAATGAAATAAGCCAGGCACAGAACATGTGATTTTACCTTATAATATAACATCTAAAAGGTACATTCATAGAAGTGGACAGCAGAGCAGTGGTCCCAGAAGCCAAAGAGGGCAGTGGGAAAGGCTGAAAAGAGATGAATTAACAGGTGGAGTCACCGTGAGACAAGAGAGGATTGGTGTGGTTCTGTAACACAAGAAGACAATGGTAGTTATCAGTGCTATGTAATTCAAAACATACAGGGCATTAGAGTGACAGGCATGATTTAAATATCAGTTTTAATGATGTGTACTTAAAGATAATTTTTCTATAATTATTAAAGTTAAACATTTTGTTTATAGAAAATAATTTATTCAACAAATATTGACTGTAGATTCTGTTCTGTGTGCTGAGGATGGATAAATAAGAATGCAGCTTGGGTTCTTTCAGTACTTACAGTGTAGTAGATGATGCAAACTGAATGTCTTGTAGCAGAAGCAGCAGGTACTGATAAATATGGAGAAAACCAGGATATGTTAAGAAATAGAGAAATGGACAGAAATGGGGCCATTTTATATTCAGAAACAAAAAGACCTGAGGATAGTAAATATGATCAGAGATTTTTAGTTAAGTAAGAAATCAAACAGTTTTAAATAACATAAAAATATTTTCCCACCCTTAAGAACTTATGCCATTTTAAGGCTGTTTGTGTTTTTATTTTTATATGTTCTTTTTCTGTTTGCCATTTGAGCTTTGATATTTTTATGTTTTTATCACAAAGCACTTCCAGCTTGTTTTATGTTTTCTTTTACATTTTTATTTTGGACTGTGTACTGGGGACAGGTGCATATCAGGAGATGAGAAGTGCCACAAAGAAACAAAGTAGGTTAAGAAGGATAAAAAGTCACAGAATGGCTTTGGTAATGGTGGACCCTTTCGTTACTGATGACACCTAAAAATTATTGCTGGATAAAATATAAAAACTTATTTCTTACTATCATGGGGGGCTTATAAGATAATAAAGATTTTCAAAGCTGAGATAGAGAGGAATGCAGAAGTCTAGGAGGCAGGCCACCATTTAGGTTCATTTGTGCTTTTGGTGCTATTTACCAGTTCTGAAGAGATAACCAAAAAAAGCCTGTATTTTGGCAGTATCACAGGATGAGGGAAACAAGGCAGGGTTCAGTTTCCCAGCAAGGCCTTTTACCCATAGAATTGTGAGTAAGGGTTATATAGAAGGAACCCATTTCCTCAGAGGTTTTCAGCCTAACTTCCTCAGCCCTTGTTTGGAGTTGTGAGATAATTGGTGTCTCCTAAGATAGAAATGATCCTGAGGGGAAAGTGGTATCTGTTGAGCCCCAGATTGTGTTACTAATTATCATTAATGTTTATTCTAGTTTTTGTTGCTTAAGTATTCTGAAATTCTCAGCTCCTTCTTTTAACCCAATAGGTTTGGATGTGTTTTTATTTTCTGAGTGCTTGGATTTGTTGTTTAAAGCTTCCTTAATAATTTCTAATTTTATTTACCTTTTAACTAGAGTAGGACCTTAGCAAATTTTGCTTTGCACATTGTTGAAATTTTACTAACTTATAATCCACTTTTTAGAATGGCCTCTTGGGTTCTCTGAGGAAGATAGTATACATAGAATTTATAGGTTATACATTTCAGTCCTTCTGTCTGTTTATATCAATATTATTAATCCTTCCTGTATATGTATCTATTTAGAGACAGTACCATTGAGCAGGCATGGTGATGTTTTTGTCACATATGTGTATTTTCCTCCTTTTTCTCTTACCCTGAACTCTGCTAACATTGCCTCTGTTACTCCTCTCTTTATTTCTTGGTACTATGTCCAGTTCTGTTTTAACCTTACTGTGTAGGATTGCCCTCCTGTTGGTGCCATATAGTCTCCCTTTGTTCTGGATTTGTTCATTTAATTAGAGCTGCCATGTGTTGAGGAGGCTGCGTACTGTGTGCCAGGCACAATGTCAAGAAAATCCTTGCATATAATTTCACATTTGATCTTTAGAACAAATCCAAAAAGTAACCTTATTATTCTTGTTTTAGAAATACAGGATGTGAGGTTCAGAGAAATCAGGTAATTTCTGTAAACCAATCTTATTGCTTAATTGCTGCCAGATTTACTCTCAGAAACCCTACCCCAAAGTCTAGTATATATTTAGCTCATAGTCAAGTTTTCATGGCATTTATGAAGGTAAAAAGTATTCACTCTGCTAGGGCTGGAAATACAGCTTAGTGGTAGAGTACTTGCCTACCATGCAAATAGTCCCGAGTTCAGTCTTAAGTACCACAAACAGTAAAAGGAAGAGTAGTATAGGGTATGGCATACCTGTAATCCCAGCATATATGGAGGCAGGAAGTTTAGGACTTCAGGGCCAGCCTCTGATCCATAAGAAATTCAAGGCTTGGACAATGTGTGGACCTGCTTGGGGGGGACCTAAAATTAATTAATTTTAAAAATGAGGGCTCTTTCATATTGAGGAGAGATCTCTGGTTCTTGACTCGAGGGTAGAATATTCTTGAATAGTTGAAAGCTATTTGTAGTTCTTCTGTTACCAGAATAGTACATAAAGACTAAACTTCAGTGACTACACGTCCCAGAATACTAAGAGCTACTTCCTGTCCATTATAGTATGTTACTCGGTGTTTACCTTGAGTGGATTTTAAAAGTGTCGCTGATTGATATTAGGAGACTCTTGCCTAACAGCAGTAAAGAAACTGTCCTCCTGGTCAGCTAAGATCAAGGCTTTCCCATAGTTTATGAATTGGGTATGATTGAACCTCTCTTGCTGTTGGACTCTCCGTCTCTTCTTGAGGGTCTTGTCTGTTTTCTTGTTTGTTAATATTCCTCTTTGGGTCTGGCATTTCAGAATTCAGTTTCCTGTGCTATTCTAACTTGACAGATGTGTCTATATGAATATTTTCAAGGGGTAACAGAATTAAATACTTAAATGTAAGTTGTATACATTTTAAAGACTTTTCTGTTTGTGTGAACATTTATATGGAGGTAGGAGGGACATATAAGTGTATGTGCATACATGTAGAGGCCAGAGGTTAACACAGAGTATCTTTATCTCCCTTTGTTTTTGAGATTCAGTCACTCACTGACCCTGAGACAACTTTTTCAGTTTGACTGGCTAGAAAGTCCCTGGGATCTTCCTCCGTGTAGTCCCATCCCCTCCTATAACCCTGGAATTGCTGGCACACATCACCATGTCTGGCTTTTACTTGTATACTGGAGATCCAGACTCAGGTCATGTGCTTCCATAGAAATCCTTTTACTCATTGAACCATCTTCCTAGTCCCGTCTTTCTGCTTCTGAAAACATAAACTACAATGTTAGGGATAAGGGCACTAAGAGTTAGGTAACTGTGGCCTGAACTTTTCCCTAATAATTTGCCAATATATTTTCTTCCAAGATACCCACTGAAGCTAATGAGTGCCGAAAAATTGAGACTCTGGAAAATATGGATCTAGATTTTGACGATGATGTCACAGAACTTGAAACCTTTGGAATAACTACCACTAATTCATCCAGATCACCAAGTTCAGAAAGTGACTCCTCTGTACCCATCTTGACAGATGTATACACAGCCCCCAAAGTAACAGCTGCACCTGTGGTACCAGCTACACCTGAGGTACCAGCTTCACCAAATATTACTGAGGATTCTAGAAGTTTATGTCAGATGCTGATGAAACAATTACAGAAGGAGAAACAGCTGTTCTCTGGTGTGGAAAGTGGTCCTGAAGGGTGCAAAAATAAAGATGATCAGGGACTGGAATCATGTCATGAAGAGGTTCCCAGTGCCAGTGCAAAATCTTTAGTACAAGACAATGGAGTCCACAAAACATCTGATGGAATCTCTAAGGAAAGCAATGTAGGTATGCTTTGTACCAATGATAAAAGACCGAGAGTTCAGGGGAACCCTGACAATGCCAGCAGAACAGCTACTGCATCAGAAATAGCTGAAACTGAGAAAGGGCTTTCTTGTAGTGATACAGATGAAGATTGTTTAATCATTGATACAGAGAGTAAAAGTAATAGTGACGGAAAGACAGCTGATGTGGGTTCTAGACCAGCAAGTCCAAATTCTTCAGCACAGGCTTCTATGGGAAAACAGACTACTACTGTGGTTTCTGAAGAGTCTTGTGTTTTAAAGAAACCTATCAAAAGAGTCTATAAAAAATTTGATCCAGTTGGAGAAATTCTAAAAATGCAGGATGAGCTTTTAAAGCCAGTTTCTAGGAAAATGCCTGAGTTGCCCTTGATTAATTCAGAAGAATCTAAACAACCATCTGCTTCTGAGCAACCCTCTGCTACTTCAGATGCCTCCAGCTGGCCAAAATCCAGTTGGCCTTCTGCATTTCAGAAGCCTAAAGGACGTAAGTGAATATCAAGAACTTACCAGTTTCTCTGTTCCTTTTCCTTAACTTTTTCCCATCTTTCATGCAATTATAACCCATTTTGTAATTTTTACCTAGTCGCTGACATTTCATTTCAGTATGTTGATCAGAGTTTCTGCTTCCACTGTGTCTTCTTTATATATCTACCCCATTTGTGTGTTATAACCTGTTTACCCAGTATGTACATGGAATGGCTACTGCTCTGATGGAGGGAGTCATAAATGTTGGCCTGTCCAGACTTCTGTGCCCTGTGTTGTAGACTGCAGAATGCGTGTGACAGTGCCCCTCAGTCTGCCTGGCTTAAGAATATCCGGACCTTTTAAGTTCTTTCTTCTCACTGCTTATCACCCGGATGCATGCTTTGCCCAGTGCTCATGGAAGTATTTGTGAAAAGTAAGAGAACTTTAAAACTCTGGTTGCAGCTCTCTGCTGCAATGTCAGTAAGTAAATATGGCCTGAGGTAGAGAATTGAGAGTCACATAGAGTTATTGAGTTGTTGTATCCCAGATTACAATGCATAAAGAGGTAGCATATTTTTAAATGGTAATGAGGAATGTTTTTAAAAGGATTGCCATATGAACTTCAAGACTATGTTGAAGATACATCAGAATATATAGCTCCTCAAGAAGGAAATTTTGTGTATAAGTTGTTCAGCCTGCAAGACCTGTTGTTACTTGTGCGGTGCAGTGTCCAGAGGATAGAGACAAGACCACGTTCCAAAAAACGGAAGAAGATCAGAAGAGTAAGTTATCTGAGAAGTTGTGATGTGTGAGTGATAATCCCAAATACTGAACATGGCATTCTAACAAAATTTGACTTTAACTTTTTGATCACGCCTATAGTTTTTCTAGGCAAACTTTTAGTAAGATGTTGAAATCAGTTTTAATAAGATACACACACCATTGTCATAAATGTTGGTAACCACCATGACTAATCCATATGAACTCTAGGAAAAATATCATGTAGATTGACTTGACCAAACTAACCTTTATAGCCTGTGTATGTGTGACTTTGCATTTCTTTGTTACCTGTGAGCCCTTTCTTTACCCTGAGGTCTTTCTCAACATCTTTTAGAAACAACCTTTAAAAGAGTCCCAGAGTTTCAGGGCTGCTAGGGTGCCAGTCTCTGCTATCTTTCTCCTGTGGCTCCTCTTGGGGCATGAAATAAATTCTCTTCAGTGAAAGAAGCAAATGATTTTTAGTTTTCCCAGTGTCCCTTCTGTGACTGAGCTTCTCTTTTAGAACACTTGGCACTCTTTCATGTGATTCTAGATACTGGTAGATAAAGGGAAGCTTTTTGATTTAGTTGATTGCTAAGAAGTACTGACTTGTCTTTTATTGTATTTTTAAAAGAATTCTTTATTGAGAGGTGTGTGTGTTGTGTTTGTGTGTATGTGTGGTGTGCAATCAATCTCGCATGTACACGTGCATGAACATACTTGTGTGCATAGAGTTATGGAGGTCAGAGGACAACTTTTGATTCTCTCCTTCTACCATGTGGGTTCCTAGGATGGAGCTTGGGTCATAGGGCTTGGTGGGAAGCACCTGGCCTGTGGAACCATTTTATCAGGCCAACAGAACTTCTGAAATTGTGTTCTTTTCATTTTTATTATTTTATGTGCCTGTGTGGTTTCCCTGCATGCATGTCTGTGCACCACTTTTGTGTGCCTGGTATCTACATATGCCAGAAGAGTGAGCTGGGTACCTTGGAACTGGAGTTAGACATTTGTGAGCCACCATGTGCGTGCTGGGAATCAAACCAGACCTTCTGAAAGAGCAGCCAGAGTGCTCTTAACTACTGAACCATCCATCTCTCCAGCCCCATTTTGCTGTTGTTGTTTTGCTTTATTTTTAAGTTTTATTTTTGTACTTATTTGTGCTCTCATTTTTTGTAGTCAGCTTCCTTTCTTTCATATGCCACCCTGTGAATCCATACCACTTTTTCTTTTCATTTATATACTCAAAAATAATTGATGTTAGTAGCCCAGGGAAGTTTTGGACACCAGTTTAATTCTTGACTAAGACAACTTGGTAAGGATCATTATCATCACTCAAAAAGGGAAATTTATAGAGGCCAAGCTGTAACCATCTTGGAGAAAATTATTCATCAAGATGTCAAAACAATTGAGCCCCAAAGAATATCTAAATAGAAGTCTTATATTTCTGTCAAGATTTAAACTTGAAAGTTTTTCAAGGAGTGCTTGTCCCTTACATCTACTGTTAATTGTGTGTGGTGGTTTAGTGCACATGGTATAATTCATATACTATAACATATGCCCCTTGGAATTAAGCCCAGTTTTTCTCTTTTTCTCAAATGTTAGTACCACAGAAACTCAGTACATAAGTGAGAAAATGTGAGAGGTTGGGAGACTAGGGGGTCTTTGTAAGGAACTTTAGAGGGAAGTTAGTATCCACACTAGTTTAAAAACAACAACAACAACAACAAAAACTGTCATTTCAGAATGTGTCCTTGCAGTTTTTCCTCCAGCTAATTCAAAGTTTTCAGGTTTGCAAGTTTAGCTCCTGGTATTCAAGAATATTGTCTCTGATTTTTCCTTAACTCTTTAGTTTTGTGTTGTTGTTGAACATCTTCTTCAAGCAGAATTCTGCTTAATAATAATTACAGCACTTTGGAGACTGAGGCAGGAGTATTACCAGAAGTTGAGGCCAGCTGCTCTACATAGTAAGTTCCAGGCCAGCCTGGGCTACAGAGTAAGCCCCTGTCTCAAAAAGCTATACCCCTCCCCCCAGAAAAACACACCAAAGCTGCCTATTAGAAGAGAATTTAAGATAGCAGCCAGTTTGAGAGAACAGAAGTGAAGAGTTGATGTGGACCAAGACAAAACTGGAGCTTACCAGTTCACCCATGCCAGCTAACCACTGGACGGCTAGTTGCTCTTGACTGTCTCAGCTAGCCACGTATCCCAAGTAGTGCATTTTAAAGTGGTTAACAGTTTTATATTGATTGGCATTGAAGGTAGGTTTGTGTGTGTGTGTGTGTGTGTGTGTGTGTGTGTGTGTGTGT